>SJYT01021227.1:1689-24040 GCA_006410635.1 Cephalophus harveyi
TGATCTCCTTCAGAATGGACTGGTTGGATCTCCTTGCAGTCCAAGGGACTCTCAAGAGTCTTCTCCAACACCACAGTTCAAAAGCATCAATTCTTCGGCGCTCAGCCTTCTTCACAGTCCAACTCTCACATCCATACATGACCACAGGAAAAACCATAGCCTTGACTAGATGGACCTTAGTCGGCAAAGTAATGTCTCTGCTTTTGAAAATGCTATCTAGGTTGGACATAACTTTTCTTCCAAGGAGTAAGCGTCTTCTAATTTCATGGCTGCAGTCACCATCAGCAGTGATTTTGGAGCCTAAAAAAATAAAGTCTGGCACTGTTTCCACTGTTTCCCCATCTATTTCCCATGAAGTGATGGGACCAGATGCCATGATCTTCGTTTTCTGAATGTTGAGCTTTAAGCCAACTTTTTCGCTCTCCTCTTTCACTTTCATCAAGAGGCTTTTGAGCTCCTCTTCACTTTCTGCCATAAGGGTGGTGTCATCTGCATATCTGAGGTTATTGATATTTCTCCCGGCAATCTTGATTCCAGCTTGTGTTTCTTCCAGTCCAGCATTTCTCATGATGTACTTTGCATATAAGTTAAATAAGTCTTTTGTTTCTTTAGGTAGATTGATTCCTAAGTAGTTTATTCTTTTCATTGTTATGGTGAATGGAATTGTTTCCTTAATTTTTCTTTCTATATTTTCATTGTTAGTGTATAGGAATGCAAGGGATTTCTTATGTGTGTTAATTTTTATCCTGCAACTTTACTATATTCATTGATTAGCTCTAGTTTTCTGGTGGAGTCTCTAGGGTTTTCTATGTAGAGGATCATGTCATCTGCAAACAGTGCGAGTTTTACTTCTTCTTTTCCAATCTGAATTCATTTTATTTCTTTTTCTTCTCTGATTGCTGTGGCTAAAACTTCCAAAACTATGTTGAATAGTAGTGGTGAGAATGGGCACCCTTGTCTTGTTCCTGATTTTAGGGGAAATGCTTTCAATTTTTCACCATTGAGGATAATATTTGCTGTGGTTTTGTCATATATAGCTTTTGTTTTAAGACTATTAAGGCTTAAAAAAATATATGGCCATTCCCCAAGTCTCAGAGTCCTTACAGCATCCCTGCCTTTGTTATCCTTTCTATAACTGTGTAACCAATTTTAGGCAGATATTAATATGTTTAAGATTAACATTATCCTGTGTGTATAATAAAAAAATAATTATTCATTGTTTACTCATTCTTTAATGGATTATTTATTACTGATCATTGACTGAACTCTTACTATATTATTCCATACTGACAGTGTTATTTACAAGGAACAAGGAACCAGTGAAGCATGGCCCCTGCCTTGAGGAAACTCACTATCATTGGTGGAGATAGGCATCCATTTTTTCACTTATTCTAGGAATATTTATTGAATGCATATCATGATCCAGACACTGTCCTAAGCTCTGAGGAGCTTACATTGTAATGAGAGTGGGTGAGGAGAGGAGGAAGGAGAAGACAGACAATAAACAACTAAACAGACAAATGAGAACACATCAGTTAAAAAAAAAAAAAGGTAGACAAAAACAACAAACAAACTAAAATACAAAACATTAAAGCAAGGTAATGGGACAGGGTAGTTGGAGAAGGTGTTTTTTATCAGGTGATAATAGTAATAGACTTTAATGGTGAGAAAGACCAGGGGGAAGAACATTCTGCACAGATAATCACATAAACAGGGCCTAAGTACTTGGACGAAATCACAAAAACAACATAATGATCTCTGTTCCTTCTCAAGGCAAACCATTCAGTACCATGGTAATGCAAGTTTATGCCCTGACCAGTAATGCTGAAGAAGCTGAAGTTGAATGGTTCTATGAAGACCCACAAGACCTTCTGGAACTAACACCCAAAAAAGATGTCCTTTTCATTAGAGGGGACTGCAATGCAAAAGTAGCAAGTCAAGAAACACCTGGAGTAACAAGCAAATTTGGCCTTGGAGTACAGAATGAAGCAGGGCAAAGGCTAATAGAGTTTTGCCAAGAGAATGCACTGGTCAAAGCAAACACCCTCTTCCAACAACACAAGAGAAGACCCTACACATGGACATCACCAGATGGTCAACACTGAAATCAGACTGATTATATTCTTTTCAGCCAAAGCTGGAAAAGCTCTATATAGTCAGCAAAAACAAGACTGGGAGCTGACTGTGGCTCAGATCATGAACCCTTTATTGCCAAATTCATGCTTAAATTGAAGAAAGTAGAGAAAACCACTAGATCATTCAGGTGGGACCTAAATCAAATCCCTTATGATTATACAGTGGAAGTGAGAAATAGATTTAAGGGACTAGATCTGATAGACAGAGTGCCCAATGAACTATAGGCAGAGGTTCATGATATTGTACAGGAGACAGCGATCAAGACCATCCCCAAGAAAAAGAAACATCAAAAAGCAAAATGGTTGTTTGAGGAGGCTTTACTCAGCTATTTAGCTGAGAAAAGAAGGGAAGTGAAAAGCAAAGGAGAAAAGGAAAGGAAAGATAAACCCATTTGAATGCAGAGTTCCAAAGAATAGCAAGAAGAGATAAGAAAGCCTTCCTCAGTGATCAGTGCAAAAAAGTAGAGGAAAACAATAGAATGGGAAAGACTAGAGATCTCTTCAAGAAAATTAGAGATACCAAGGGAACATTTCATGCAAAGATGGGCTTGATAAAGGACAGAAATGGTATGGACCTAACAGAAGCAGAAGATATTAAGAAGAGGTGGCAAGAATAAACAGAAGAACTATATAAAAAAGATCTTCCTGTCCCAGATAACCACGATGGTGTGATCACTCACCTAGAGCCAGACATCCTGGAATATGAAGTCAAGTGGGCCTTAGGAAGCATCACTAGGAACAAAGCTAGTAGAGGTGATGAAATTCCAGCTGAGCTATTTCAAATCCTAAAAGATGATGTTGTGAAAGTGCTGCACTCAAGATGCCAGCAAATTTGGAAAACTCAGCAGTGGCCACAGGACTGGAAAAGGTCAGTTTTCATTCCAATCCCAAAGACAGGCAATGCCAAAGAATGCTCAAACTACCACACAATTGCACTCATCTCACATGCTAGCAAAGTAATGCTCAAAATTTTCCAAGCCAGGCTTCAATAGTATGTGAGCCATGAACTTCCAGATGGTCAAGCTGGATTTAGAAAAATCAGAGGAACCTGAGATCAATTTGCCAACATCCACTGGATCATCAAAAAGGCAAGAGAGTTCCAGAAAAACATTTATTTCTGCTTTATTGACTACGCCAAAGCCTTTGACTGTGTGGATCACCACAAACTGTGCAAAATTCTGAAAGAGATGGGAATACCAGACCACCTGACCTGCCCCTTGAGAAATCTGTACGCAGGTCAGGAAGCAACAGTCAGGACTGGGCATGGAACAACAGACTGGTTCCAAATAGGAGGAGTACGTCAAGGCTGTATATTGTCACCCTGCTTATTTAACTTCTATACAGAGTACATTATGAGAAACTCTGGGCTGGATGAAACAAGCTGGAATCAAGATTTCCCAGAGAAATATCAATAGCCTCAAATATGCAGATGACACCATCCTTATGGCAGAAAGTGAAGAAGAACTGAAAAGCGTCTTGATGAAAGTGAAAGAGGAGAGTGAAAAAGTTGGCTTAAAGCTCAACATTCAGAAAACTAAGATCATGGCATCTGCCTATCACTTCATGGGAAATAGATGGGGAAACAGTGGAAACAGTGTCAGACTTTATTTTTTGGGACTCCAAAATCACTGCAGATGGTGACTGCAGCCATGAAATTAAAAGACGCTTACTCCTTGGAAGGAAAGTTATGACCAACCTAGATAGCATATTCAAAAGTAAAGCCGTTACTTTGCCAACAAAGGTCTGTCTAGTCAAGGCTATGGTTTTTTCAGTGGTCATGTATGGCTGTGAGAGTTGGACTATTAAGAAAGCTGGGCACTGAGCTTTCTTAAGAAGAATTAATGCTTTTGAACTGTGGTGTTGGAGAAGATTCTTGAGAGTCCCTTGGACTGCAAAGAAATCCAACCGGTCCATCCTAAAGGAAATCAGTCTGAATATTCATCAGAAGGACTAATGCTGAAGCTGAAACTCCAATTATTTGGCCACCTGATATGAAGAACTGACTCATTTGAAAAGACCCTGATGCTGGGATAGTTTGAAGTTGGAAGGAGAAGGGGATAACAGAGGATGAAGTGGTTGGATGGCATCACTGACTCAGTGGACATGAGTTTGAGTAAGCTCTGGGAGTTAGTGATAGGAAAGCCTGGCATGTTGCAGTCCATGGGGTCGCAAAGAGTCGGACATGACTGAGCGACTGACCTGAACTGAAATCCAAAAGAAACACCATATATTATAGGAATATAAAATCCAGAGGGTCTGAGAGTAATGATGCCTAATGACAATGGGAAGAGAAACATGAAAAGAGGAGAGTGAAAAAGTTGGCTTAAAGCTCAACATTCAGAAAACTAAGATCATGGCATCTGCCTATCACTTCATGGGAAATAGATGGGGAAACAGTGGAAACAGTGTCAGACTTTATTTTTTGGGACTCCAAAATCACTGCAGATGGTGACTGCAGCCATGAAATTAAAAGACGCTTACTCCTTGGAAGGAAAGTTATGACCAACCTAGATAGCATATTCAAAAGTAAAGCCGTTACTTTGCCAACAAAGGTCCGTCTAGTCAAGGCTATGGTTTTTTCAGTGGTCATGTATGGCTGTGAGAGTTGGACTATTAAGAAAGCTGGACACTGAGCTTTCTTAAGAAGAATTAATGCTTTTGAACTGTGGTGTTGGAGAAGATTCTTGAGAGTCCCTTGGACTGCAAAGAAATCCAACCGGTTCATCCTAAAGGAAATCAGTCTGAATATTCATCAGAAGGACTAATGCTGAAGCTGAAACTCCAATTATTTGGCCACCTGATATGAAGAACTGACTCATTTGAAAAGACCCTGATGCTGGGATAGTTTGAAGTTGGAAGGAGAAGGGGATAACAGAGGATGAAGTGGTTGGATGGCATCACTGACTCAGTGGACATGAGTTTGAGTAAGCTCTGGGAGTTAGTGATAGGAAAGCCTGGCATGTTGCAGTCCATGGGGTCGCAAAGAGTCGGACATGACTGAGCGACTGACCTGAACTGAAATCCAAAAGAAACACCATATATTATAGGAATATAAAATCCAGAGGGTCTGAGAGTAATGATGCCTAATGACAATGGGAAGAGAAACATGATAAAAGATATGATAGTATACATTTCTTTCGAAAGATGGGCATGGAAAGGCAGGGGTATGTGGGGCTCTATCATAGGAGGTTTCAAAAAAGAGGTGGCTTTTGTGAAGCTTTAGGAGTGGAAACCTGTAATCATTTGTGCACAACAAAAATAGAGACACAAATGTAGAGAACTAATGTGTGCACACCAAGCCAGGGGCCAGGAGGGTGGGATGAATTGGGGGACTGGGACTGACATGTGTACACTATTGATACTTCATATAAAATAGATAACTAATGAGAACCTCACATATAGCTCGGGGAACTCTATCTACTCAGTGCTCTTTGGTGACCCAAATGGAAAGGAAATCCAAAATAAACAGGATATATACAGACTCTTGAGAGTCCCTTGGACTGCAAGGAGATCCAACCAGTCCATTCTGAAGGAGATCAGCCCTGGGATTTCTTTGGAAGGAATGATGCTGAAGCTGAAACTCCAGTACTTTGGCCACCTCATGCGAAGTGTGGACTCATTGGAAAAGACTCTGATGCTGGGAGGGATTGGGGGCAGGAGGAGAAGGGGACGACCGAGGATGAGATGGCTGGATGGCATCACGGACTCGATGGACGTGAGTCTGAGTGATCTCCGGGAGATGGTAATGAACAGGGAGGCCTGGCGTGCTGTGATTCACGGGGTCGCAAAGAGTCGGACACGACTGAGCGACTGAACTGAACTGAACTGATACATATGTATAGCTGATTCATTTTGCTGTACAGCAGAGACTAACACAATATTGCAAAGCAACTTCAGTCTAATAAAAATTAATTAAAAGAAAAACAAAAACAATGTGCAGAAACTTTTCCAGAGCAAAAAAGGAGCCTGTAATCATTCATCTAGGGTGCTTCTAAATCGCTTGTCTAAGGAGATGGAACAAGAGAATGGGAAGGGAGCTGGAGGGAGACTGGAGGTGGTGGTTAGGGCAACATTGCCTAAAAGCTTTTTATAATTTTATCAATTTTCATAAATAAAAATGTCCAGAAATAATTTGCAGACCTAGAAATACAGCTTTCTAATACAATTTTTCACACAATCAGATATACTTTGACTTAATCTTTTTCTGAGTGATCATAAATTCCAACTTATTAAAGTGTGCATTGATGAGATTTTCATATGGTCATATCCTATTGTCAAGGAAAATGAGGCCTGTGCCAAGAAAGCATCTTCCTTATCAAGTCTATCTATTTTTTATATGTCCTTAAAATATTTATGTGTGTGTTGTGCATTTTTTTCTTTTTAATGGAGTTGTTTAGAGATAAGGAATAATAGTGAATTTAGTCATCTTGATTTGTCCCTCCTGATAAGAGCTGAGGGTTCTTTAGAAATGTTATCTACTCTGTGGCTGAAAATAATTTAATAATATTAATACTTAAAAAAGGGGTATTTGATACAATATGGGCTTAAAAATCAGAGTTATCCTTATGGAAGCCTGTGTGTGTGTGTGTGTGTGTGTGTGGTGAGTGAGAATGAGAGAGAGAGAGAGACAGAGACAGAGAGATAATCTGATATTTTAAGACAATAAATGAGCCTGGTGTGCCTGTGGGCTTTAGTACCACCATCATCCCAGAGGCTTATTGTTCCTCTTTTTTATTTAATAGATCCTCAACACTTCTGGTGCCGTATTGGTAAAAAAAAGAAAAAAAAGAAATGCAATGAAATTCATTTAATATCACCCTAAACTATTTGATACATCCAAGCTTAATTTTGAAAGGAACATGATTCTAGATTTTAAAATCCTGCTCAAGTTTGTCCTTACTTTTGTAAGTGAAACTAATAGTAAAGCTAGCATTGTCTGCTGCTGGCTTTGACAAACACAGGTGAGGGCATTATGAAATAGGTTTTATGATTACTTTAAAAATGCATTTATCTACCCTTCCTTGCATCTCTAGGCAGTTCTCTCAAAAACTTTATTCTTAACTAAGAGGATTTCAAAGTTTGGTATTTTTGAGAATTACTGTAGTGTTTGTGTTCTTTAAAAAATAAATTACATTCTATGCATAAACTAACATTAGGAAAGCATATAACATTTTCTCTCATGTTTTATCATTTAATAGAAAGATTAGAATAATAGCACTTTAAATTGAACTCAGATAGCATTTTTAACCAGCTTTTAAGAAACCATACTTCTTGTTCCATTGTTTCTGTAAATATTTTAATTACTTTTAAAACTCCAAATTCACCAGGTTCCCCAGAGTTTCCCTTCATGGAGGATGGTGCATTTTCCAGTTAACCCTGCTTAGGGGCTGAAGTTGTTCAAAGCAATTTGTCCAAGTCTGAACCTGAATTAATGTGATGCATGGACTATACATTGTATTATTTTTATTTATTTATTTATTTTTTAATTTTATTTTTACTTTATTTTACTTTACAATACCGTATTGGTTTTGCCATACATTGACATGAATCCACCATGGGTGTATATTAGCTCCCAATCCCGAATCCCCCTCCCACCTCCCACCCCACATCATCTCTCTGGATCATCCCTGTGCACCAGCCCCAAGCCTCCTGTATCCTGTATCGAACATAGGCTTGTGCTTTGTTCTTACATGATAGTATACATGTTTCAATGCCATTCTTCCAAATCATCCCACGCTCTCCCTCTCCCACAGAGTCCAAAAGTCCTTTCTATACATCTGTGTCTCTTTTGCTGTCTCACATACAGGGTCATCACTGCCATCTTTCTAAATTCCATATATATGTATCAGTATACTGTATTGGTGTTTTTCTTTCTGGCTTACTTCACTCTGTATAATAGGTTCCAGTTTCATCCATCTCATTAGAACTGATTCAAATGAATTCTTTTTAATGGCTGAGTAATATTCCATTGTGTATATGTACCACAGCTTTCTTATCCATTCATCGGCTGATGGACATCTGGGTTGTTTCCATGTTCTGGCTATTATAAACAGTGCTGCAATGAACATTGGGGTACATGTGTCTCTTTCAATTCTGGTTTCCTCGGTGTGTATGCCCAGCAGTGGGATTGCTGGGTCATAAGGCAGATCTATTTGCAGTTTTTTAAGGAATCTCCACACTGTTCTCCATAGTGGCTGTACTAGTTTGCATTCCCACCAGCAGTGTAAGAGGGTTCCCTTTTCTCCACACCCTCTCCAGCATTTATTGCTTGTAGACTTTTGGATCGCAGCCATTCTGACTGGTGTGAAATGGTATCTCATTGTGGTCTTGATTTGCATTTCCCTGATAATGAGTGATGTTGAGCATCTTTTCATGTGTTTGTTAGCCATCTGTATGTCTTCTTTGGAGAAATGTCTGTTTAGTTCTTTGGCCCATTTTTTGATTGGGTCATTTATTTTTCTGGAGTTGAGCTGCATAAGTTGCTTGTATATTTTTGAGATTAGTTGTTTGTCAGTTGCTTCATTTGCTATTGTTTTCTCCCATTCAGAAGGCTGTCTTTTTACTTTGCTTATAGTTTCCTTTGTTGTGCAGAAGCTTTTAATTTTAATATGCGCCTCTGAAGGCTATCTGAGCGCCGAGCCTGAGCGGCTTAGACCGGAGAGCCTAGGACTGGCCTTACATTGTATTATTTTTAAAAATTCAAGACACAGTGCAAACTTTTCAGTTATTCAGAGCCAGGATTAAGGTACAAGTGGAGTAAGTGATTTGACACATGATTTGAGGAGAGATGCTGGGAGACACTCTTTTCCATTTTGTGTCTCTTTTCTCTCTCCTCAGGTCTCTGTTATAAAGAGAGTCTGGAAGTATGAGAACAGAATGCAAACGCCTTTATAAGGAGTTAGATACAAAGCAATGATGAATCTATGACTCAGTGGAACTGTATTCATCAGATTATGTAGCAAGAACTTGGTGATGGGGATAATATTGGCAAGCGTTTCATTTATGAAAAGAGTGGAGGAGGGGCAAGCCCTGATTTTCCTGCCTCCACTATTTAAAACCTAGAATGCATGTGAGGGGCTTGGGAACTTTAAAGGAAAAAGGGGATTAAGCAACCAGTAGAGGGATGAGGGCTTCTGACTTGCCTGTTTGATTTGATTCTTCTTGAGAGTCTCTTTTCTCTTTCTACCTCTGCACAATGATTCTGTTTCTCAGATTGCCCTTTCTGATCCCCCCCGTCCACCCGCCTCTTAATGAAGTTCTTCAATTCTCAGTTTGTCACTTGTTTCTAGAATTCTTCTCCAACTTTGAGTCCTTCCCTCCCTTCTTGATCAACGAAGTGCCTCCCCCTCCATTTCCTGTGCCCCATGTGCATCTCTACTGCAGTTAGTGTCCCTTACAAGGATTTGTTTTCTCCTCCTCGAGAAATTTCAAGCTCTTCAATGGTTGGAGTGATGGATCCCTTACTTTTTGGAGGCATGGTATGGTTATTTAATAAATGTGGAATAAATACATTTCAGTACTGCTCGTATATGTTTCCTGACTTATCCCCTATATCTGAAGATAAGCAGTAATATATCATCCTCCATTTCAGTGTCCAGTGGAAATGTATAATATTTTGTAGATATATTAGTCACCACAGTTTTTCTTTTACTCTGAGTTCCTCACAATCTTTATAGAATGGAAACTGCATGTGTAGAGTCTAATAATATATTCATCACTGTCCTCTGGCCCTCCAGTTAAAACCACCCCATTCCCCTTCACCATCTCATTTAGAACATGGTTGGATGTCTGTTCCCTGCCTGATAAAGCAACAGCTACCAGCATGAAAACCTCCTGCTCCTAACCTTTTTTGCTTACTTGATTTTACTCCCCCATTCCTTTAAAAGAGACTCCTTCAACATGCTCTTCTTCCCTCATTTATTCTATATCTTTTGAGAGATTTCTCCATCATGTTCCTCTTCTTTTCTATATCTTCAATTACTCTAGTGAATCTTTCCTTTCAGCATGCAAATATACCCAAATCTCCTTACAGAAAAAGCTCTCTTAATCACAAGTGTTCCTATATCTCTGTTCTTCCTCCATATCTATTCAATAAAGTAATTATCATCACTTGAAATCTTAAACTCATTTTTCATTTACAATGAATCACCATTGCCAAAGCCAATGTTCATTTAAGTTTTTATCCCTATTTTACCACTGCTGCATTTGACTGTGTTGACCACAACCACATCTTTTGAATTTTCTGATTTTTATTATCTATTTTTTAATTGGAGTATAATTGCTTTACAATGTTGTTAGTTTCTGCTGTACAATAATGTGAATCAGCTATGTGTATAAATATATATCCCCTCCGTCTTGAGACTTCCTCCCACACCCTACCTACTCTTGTGAATTTTTCGATCTTTAGAAAATATTCCCCTGCTTCTTCCTTTCTACTTATGTCTCCAGACAATCTATTGAGCCTACACTATGAGTCTCTTTTTCCACTTGCTATTTAAATACTGATGCTTTCCAAGTTCCCACTCTTGGCTTGCTTCTTTTCTCATTTTACATACTCTGAAAGGGTAATGTTTTCATACACACCACATCCATGACCAACTATGCTGGGGAGGAACTTTCTCAGCATAGTTGGGTATGTCTAATTGAGATGAAACACTGCCTTCCCTGCGCCTAATCTAAAACTTGGGAGTCGTCTTGAGTTTTTCCTCTCTGTCAGTCCTGTATCTAACAGTTTACAACTGATTACAGGGGTGGAAGCTGAGGCTGAACAGCTTCCTTCTGCTGTTTCCTCCAAATGAGTGGATCAGGTTAAAGAGCAGGGCTCTGGATTTCGTTGACGGAGAAACAGTGCCAGAGGCTGACCAGGTTCGGGAGCATTATGTTTGCCCTTGCCCTGGTGGGGAGAGTGTGCATGGGTGGAGTCTTTTCAGGATGTGTTGTTCTCCTAAGAGCCTGCTGCGAGCTCCCAGGGCACCCTACCATATCAGCCATGTGTCTCCTCTTCTGTCCTTCTGACCATGCCTTCCCCCTGATTTCCTTTCCTTCCTTTGTTCCCTTCCCTCTTCACAGATGTGTCCTTTCTCCACAGTGGAGAAAGAATTACATTTTTCAATGGACTAGACAGGGAAGATCTTTCCTTCTGCTTTTAGTGTAGATTTTTAGGATTGAACTTTCTTATCTTTGAATCAAAATCTTCAGATAGAAACAAAAGGGGTCTGGACTTCCCTGATGGTCCAGTGGCTAAGACTCTGCACTCCCAGTCCAGGGGGTCTGGGTTCAATCCCTTGTCAGGGAACTAGATTCCACATGCTGCAACTAAGAGTTTGCATGCCACAAATGAAAGATGCTGCATACTACAGTGAAGGTCCAAGATCCTGTGTGCTGTAATTACAACCCAGCACAGCCAAATAAATAAACAAAATAAATGTTAAAAAAAATAAAGAGGGTCATTTTTACCTTGCTTGGTTCTCTGTGAATACATTTTTCTCTGGGAAATATGCAAAGAAGTAGGTAGCCAAAAACAGGATTCAATTATTCATGATCTCTGGTCAATACAATTTTAATGTCAGTGTCTCTTCCTTTTCACCATCAGCCACCAGCTGTTTTGATTCCACCTTCTAGCTATGCCAAGAATCTGTCTCTACAGTGGAATGCAAAATGATCACATTCTTTATAGCCCTCACATCAAAAGGCACAAGAGTATTTCTTTATCCCTTGAATCTGGGCTAAATTTGTGACTTTCTCTGACTCACAAAATGAGACGCAGGCAACAGTGTTTGCTCTCTGAGACTCACAGCAGTGTTTGCCCCAAGAGATCCTGCATATTTCTCCTTCATCTTTTGGAGCTCTGCCTCCAGCACATGAAGGACCCCTGGTCAACCTGCAGGAGGATAAGACTTGATAGATATCAGAAAGGAGCTCTCACAGCAGAACCTCAGAGCAGCCAGCTCTCAGCTGACCATCTAGCTGACCACATGTACATGGACCACCCAGCTGAGGGCAGAATCCCTGCTAAGATCAGACCAAACTGGACCTGCAGAATCATAAGCTAATTAGTGCTTCTCAACCTCAGAACACTGACACTTTAGATTAGATGGTTCTTGGAGGGTGGTAGAGCTCTCCTGTGTACTGTTGGATGTTTAGTGAAATCCCTGGCTTCTACTTACTGATGCTGGTAGTATTGTGCTTCATTGTGATGACCAAAAATATCTCAAGACACTGACAAATGTCCTCTGATGATCGTGGTGGGGAAAAACCTTCCCCTCCAATAGATAAGAAAAATAAATAGTTGTTGCTACACACCTCTAAGATTTAGAGGAGGTTGTGGTAGAGAAAAAACTGCTTAACACAGTTCCCTTCTTTCTAGAGCCATTCTCATTACCTTCGTCTTAGGTCAAGTTCCTACAACTTTGTTGTTGCTGTTCAGTCTCTAAGTTGTGTCTGACTCTTGGCGAGCCCATTAGGTGCAGCGCACCAGGCTTCTCTGTCCATCACTATTTCCCTCAGTTTGCTCAAATTCATGTCCATCCAACTGTCTCATCCTCTGTTGCCCCATTCTCCTCTTGCCCTCAGTTTTTCCCAGCGTCAGGATCTTTTCCAATGAGTCAGCTCTTAGTTGTGCCTAAATCATTGCCAGTTGCCTAACCAAGTTATTTCCTGTGATTTGTTCCTTTAATCTAGCCTATCCATTTCCATCAGTGGTTAAACAAATGCAAACACAAACTTGATCATCTCATTCCATACTTAAATAAATTTTACCAATGTCTCATTGCCTACATGGTAAAATTCCAAGCTTCTGGCATACAAAGTCCATCATAATCTAGAATCTTTATTAGTATAAATATGATTTCACACCCTCTCCCCCATACACAAGTTAATTTTCAGTGCTATCACAATATTTACTGTTCTGGAATGTGTGTTATGTTTTCATGCTTTGTACCTGAGAGTTAAATTTAAGTAATTCAGATTCTCCTTTCTACTACCAATGTTCTGAAGGATTTTATAGTATAAGCTAATTGCATCCTAATAGCCTCTTAGTAACTTATTTTCTAAAAAACAAATCTTGGTTTATGCACAAAGTATATACATATGCATGTATAATTGCATATACACATGCATTGTATATAGAGTGAGAGTCTAATAAGATCAGAATTCAAATTTCAGAGTTTTAAAGGGAATTTTGAGGAAATTTATAGGCACCCCCTTGAAGTATTTTATTGACTCTAAAGTTCCTCTGAATATACCCTAATATCATAGATAACTGTTTTAATAAGCATTCACTTAATAGGCAAATAACCCAAATTCTTTTTAGAAAATTACCTTCCTTCCACTGTGTGCAAAACTAATACAGCAATCAATTAAGGTATTTTGCCCCACCCTAGCTAAGGGGTGGAATTGTGAATTAAACTTGGCCAGTCAGCATCTCCTCTGGGATGCTGACTGTTGAGCAGAATGATGCAAAAACCTAAAAACTGATGGGAGCTTCCTTACCCTGTGGTGGTTGATTAACTCCTTCACCCTGGTCCAGTTCCTGATGCACTAATTCCTGTTATTTTTCAAGCCTAGTGCAGGCTTCTTTTCGGTTCTATAAATTACCTGTGATCCTTTCAATATATTCCTTTTATGCTTTTGTAATTTAGAATTGTTTATGTTATTTGCAAATAAACAACCCAAAATGATGCCTCATGCTACCTAATTTACTATTCTTATGATAGAAAAATAGCAGTTAAAACATAAGTAAAGCAAGAATGAATAGGTATAGCCAATATGTCCTTTATGACTTTAGATGCATTAAGTAAGCTATCATTACTTTTCAAAGGAAAGTTAGTTTTTATTTCTTTGAAGACTATTCCAAACACAAATTTATCACAAAACTTCATGCCAATCTGAGTCCTTTCTTGTTTCAAGGAAAAGTTGGATTGCCATGAAACCAGTAACTTGATAATATAGACATATCAATCATTCCTCAAGAGCTTAATTATGATATACCAGATGTTTGGTATGTATTACATTCCTGGTTATTTAAGCCTACATATATGAACTCAATCTGATTATTTGGTGATTTGTATAAACTATTTTCCATTAAGTCTTCTGGAATAATGACAACGATGTCATTTTACTAAGGATTTGGAAAGATGGTATTGACTTTAGTTCTGAAGAATAAATATCTAGTGTTAGTTTTTCCTTTGGCCAATTGTTAAAATACAGTTGACATCCCTGACTTTTTGAAAGAGGAAGTAGTAACTTATTTATTTTCTTAATATATGAACTTAGCTCTTAGTATAGTCTTTCCTTTTTCCTGTTGGGGAAATCTCCTTGAGAGTCTATTTTCAATGATAATTCCAACTAGTTCTTACTCTTATTATAAATAATAGTATTGAATTAATTTGCAGCTATTTCATAATACATAGCTGTTTCCCAATGGCTCAGTGGGTGAAGAATCCACCTGCAATGCAAAAGACAGGAGACACAGGTTTGATCCCTGCGTCGGGAAGATCCCCTGGAGGAGGAAATGGCAAGTCACTCCAGTATTTTTGCCTGAAAAATCCCATGGACAGAGGAGTCTGGTGGGTTATAGTCCAAAAGGTTGCAAAGAGTTGGACATGACTGAGGAATGACTGAGCACATAATACATATCTTTGATTAAATTAATGTGGGTTTCCCTCAAGTCATGTTATAACAGTTTATTATATCTTTGCTATAGATGCATTTTCTAGGTGCTCCCAGATTTTTTTAAATTGAAGTATAGTTGATTTATAATAAGGTGTTAGTTTCAGTGTACAGCAAAGTGATTCAATACACACACACACATGCACATTCTTTTATATATGTATATATATACAAAGACATATGCACTCTTTTTAGATTCTTTTTCATTATATCTTATTTCAAGATATTGAATATGTTCTCTGGGCTATTCAATAAGTCTTTGTTGTTTGTCCATTTTATATATAGTAGCATGTAGCTGGGCTTCCCTGGGCTCAGCTGGTAAAGAATCCACCTGCAGTGCAGGAGACCCTGATTCGATTCCTGGTTCGAGAAGGTCCCCTGGAGAAGGGATAGGCTGCCCACTCCAGTATTCTTGGGCTTCCCTGGTGGCTCAGACTGTAAAGAATCCACCTATAATGCAGGAGACCTGGGTTCAATCCCTGGGTTGGGAAGATGCCCTGAAGAAGGACATGGCAACCTACTCCAGTTTTCTTGCCTGGAGAATCCCCATGGACAGAACTGCCTGGTGGGCTACGGTTAATGGGGTCACAAAGAGTCAGGCACAATTGAGTGACTAAGCACAGCACATCACAGTGTGTNGCCCTGGAGAAGGACATGGCAACCTACTCCAGTTTTCTTGCCTGGAGAATCCCCATGGACAGAACTGCCTGGTGGGCTACGGTTAATGGGGTCACAAAGAGTCAGGCACAATTGAGTGACTAAGCACAGCACATCACAGTGTGTGCCTGCTAATTTCAAACTCCTAATTTATCCCCCCCTCACTGTCTGCTTTGGTAACCATAAGTTTGTTTTTTAGGTTTGTTTCTGTTTTGTAAATAAATTAATCTGTATTTTGTATATTCTACATATGTGGTATTATATGATATTTGTTTTTCTCTGTTTGACTGACTTCACGTAGCATAATAACCTCTAGGTCCATCCATACTGCTGCAAATGGCATTATTTCATTTTTTAATGGCTGAGCAATATCCCATCATATATATATATATATATATATATATATATATGCAGGAAGAGTATTAGTCGCTCAGTCATGTCTGACTCTTTGTGACTCCATGGACTGTAGCCTGCCAGGCTTCTCTGTCCATGGGAGTCTCCAGGGAAGAATACTGGAGTGGGTTGCCATATACCAATATTCTTTATCTATGTATCTATCGATGGACATTCACATTGCTTCCATGTGTTGGGTATTGCAAACAGTGCTGCTATGAACACTGTGTTGCATGTATCTTTTCAAATATGAGTTTTCATCTTTTCTGGATATATGCCCAGGAGTAGCATTGCTGAATCATTTGGTAACTTTATTTTTAGTTTTTTAAGGCAACTGCATAGTCTTTTCCATAGTAGCTTAGGTGCTTCAAGTATTATAAATTTTATTAGTATGGGCCAGAAGTGGGGAATCAGGAAGTTTAGAGGTTCTCTATAATATGTTGTATATAACTTCTGTTTTGTGCTCTCATATATAAGGCAATGGCTCCCCACTCCAGTACTCTTGCCTGGAAAATCCCATGGATGGAGGAGTCTGGTAGGCTCCAGTCCATGAGGTCGCTAAGAGTTGGGCACGACTGAGCGACTTCCCTTTCACTTTTCACTTTCATGCATTGAAGAAGGAAATGGAAACCCACTCCAGTACTCTTGTCTGGAGAATCCCAGGGACAGAGAGGCCCAGTGGGCTCCCGTCTATGGAGTCCCACAGAGTTGGACATGACTGAAGCGACTTAGCAGCATGCAAGCAGAAGCAATGTTAGGAATAGTCTTCCTCTGGCCTGCAATGATACTCCTTTAGACTTGCTCAGGTTTTTGAGATACATGAGGATGTTCTCTTTAGTAGTTATTAGTCCTGTTCACTAATATTCTCTGTTATCTCCTGTTTGGGGCAAACGGGATTGTATTTCTTATCCTCATTGCATCTGAGTGGGGCAATGTAATTAGTTTTGGTTGATATGTCAGAGTAGAAGTAATATGTGTTACAATATTTAGAAGAAAATTATTTAATAGCCTGAGAACTTTCAGAATTCTCTTTTCTCTCTGGCATGTTTGAGATGGTAGGGGCTCTACCAAGACTGTGAGATGGGGAGTGTCCTCTGAATGAATACTCTGACCTGAGTAGGTAAACAAGCAGACTGAAAAAGAAGAAAAACTTTATTTTAAACCAGTAAAGCTTTGCTATTGTTACTGTAGCATATTGTGGGTTTCTTTTCTGCCTGATAGATCTCTATTTCTGGAGAACAATTCTCTTGAAATCTCTACCTTTTCTCCTAATGATAAAACTGTTGTACAAGTAAGAAGAAGAGCTTGAAACTTCGACTGCCACTCTTGCCAACATCTAGATCTTCCATCTCAGCCTTCCACAGACATTTTGGAAGCACACATCATCTTCCTTCCTTCCTTTCCGACCTATCTCCACAGTCACGTAAATCTCCTGAAAGCTTGAAAGTGTCTTAGGCAAATTTCCATCAACCAAATATTCACTCCTAAAAGGTAGAAAAGAAAAAAAAAATTGCTCCTACCCTACATTAAAATTTTTAGCTTTTAAAATTCTTGCTTTTTGCCTAACGAAGTTTCTAACACTCCAATTTGCTTTATATCTTCTTGCAAAAGGAGAGAATAGTATTTGTCTCCTTTACTGACCCCTAGACTTAGTAATACTTTCCCTTGCTCCCTCAGTCTTTACATTTCTTTCTATCACTGTTAGTTTGATCTTGATGCCTGACACGTCCTTCTTGTGGAGAAGGTGGAAGTGAAATGGGCATGGGGACACAACATATGCTTTCCATGACATTTTCTACTTCCAGAATGCTCTGATATTAAGAGAAGTGCTCTTGGAATTGGCACACACACTAACACTGTTCAAACTGCATTTATGAAAGTACAATAACCTACAAGATCTGTAATTCCAAAAGGGTTATACATCTGCAAGTTGACAAGAAGTTTTTCCTTCTACTCTTTCCATTTAGCTTTTGCTAAGTGGCCCAGTAGAGACCAATGAAAGCATGGAAGCAGAAGGAAAAGAGTGGAGTTATGAGTCACAGGTAACAATGAAGGAAAAAAATGGTAAAGGCTACAGTTTAATGGTTTTCTTCTCTGGTTACCATGGCACAACTGAGATTTTTTTTTTTTAATTCAGGTTGAATTCTTTAAAAAAAATGTTGATTATAGGAAAAAGTTTTTTTAAAAAAGCACTTTTTTAAATGGAAAAAGATCATGTATAATAAAATTAAATAGTTCACATACTTGGCTGACTGGCTGAACTGTTGGGATGTTCTAAGATTCTGGCTTGACCCAGTAGTGACTGAATAGCCATGATGGCCAAGGCTTGAGTGCTCCACATTTGTCATAGCCGGCCAGCACACTATGCGCGGCCGAGAGGAGCTACCCCCACGTCTGAGGTCAGTGGCGGCCAGGAGGAGACATCCTACGTCCGAGGTCAGGGGTAGCCAGAAGAAGCCACCTTGCGCCTGAGGCCAGGGGCAGTGACCCTGAGGAGCTACCCTGAGCCTGAGGCCAGGGCCAGCAGCCGGGAGGAGCAACCTGAGGAGCAGTGGCTGCGCAGGCGCAGGAGGGCCTAGAGGAGCTATCCCCCGTTGAAGGTCAGGAATGGCGGTGGTAAGGAGATACCCCTCATCCAAGGTAAGGAGCAGCAGCTGTGCTTTGCTGGAGCAGATGTGAAGAGATACCCCACGCCCAAGGTAAGAGAAACACAAGTAAGATGGTAGGTGTTGCAAAAGGGCATCAAGAGGCAGACACACTGAAACCATACTCACAGAAAACTAGTCAATCTAATCACACTAGGACCACAGCCTTGTCTAACTCAATGAAACCAAGCCATGCCTGTGGGGCAACCCAACATGGACTGGTAATGGTGGAGAGGTCTGACAGAACTTGGTCCACTGGAGAAAGGAATGGCAAGCCACTTCAGTATTCTTGCCTTGAGAACCCCATGAACAGTATGAAAAGGCAGAATGATAGGATACCAAAAGAGGAACTCCCCAGGTCATTATGTGCCCAATATGCTACTGGAGATCAGTGGAGAAATAACTCCAGAAAGAATGAAGGGATGGAGCCAAAGCAAAAGCAATACCCAGTTGTGCATGTGACTGGTGATAGAAGCAAGATCTGATGCTGTAAAGAGCAATATTGCATAGAAACCTGGAATGTCAGGTCCATGAATCAAGGCAAATTGGAAGTGGTCAAACAAGAGATGGCAAGGACTTTGTGACTCCATGGACTGTAGCCTGCCAGGCTTCTCTGTCCATGGGAGTCTCCAGGGAAGAATACTGGAGTGGGTTGACATATACCAATGTTCTTTATCTATGTATCTATTGATGAACATTCACATTGCTTCCATGTGTTGGCTACTGCAAACAGTGCTGCTATGAACACTGTGTTGCATGTATCTTTTCAAATACGAGTTTTCATCTTTTCTGGAGATATGCCCAGGAGTAGCATTGCTGAATCATTTGGCAACTTTATTTTTAGTTTTTTAAGGCAACTGCATAGTCTTTTCCATAGTAGCTCAGGTGCTTCAAGTATTATAAATTTTATTAGTATGGGCCAGAAGTGGGGAATCAGGAAGTTTAGATGTTCTCTATAATATGTTGTATATAACTTCTGTTTTGTGCTCTCATATGCAAGGCGATGGCTCCCCACTCCAGTACTCTTGCCTGGAAAATCCCATGGATGGAGGAGCCTGGTAGGCTCCAGTCCATGAGGTCGCTAAGAGTTGGGCACGACTGAGCGACTTCCCTTTCACTTTTCACTTTCATGCATTGAAGAAGGAAATGGAAACCCACTCCAGTACTCTTGCCAGGAGAATCCCAGGGACAGAGGAGCCCAGTGGGCTGCCGTCTATGGGGTCACACAGAGTTCATGACTGAAGCAACTTAGCAGCAGCAGCAGCAGCATGCAAACAGAAGCAATGTTAGGAATAGTCTTCCTCTGGCCTGCAATGGNCCAGGAGAATCCCAGGGACAGAGGAGCCCAGTGGGCTGCCGTCTATGGGGTCACACAGAGTTCATGACTGAAGCAACTTAGCAGCAGCAGCAGCAGCATGCAAACAGAAGCAATGTTAGGAATAGTCTTCCTCTGGCCTGCAATGGGACTCCTTTAGACTTGCTCAGGTTTTTGAGATACATGAGGATGTTCTCTTTAAGTAGTTATTAGTCCTGTTCACTAATATTCTCTGTTATCTCCTGTTTGGGGCACATGGGATTGTATTTCTTATCCTCATTGCATCTGAGTAGGGCAATGTAATTAGTTGATTAGCATTAGTTTTGGTTGAGGATGTTCTCTTTAAGTAGTTATTAGTCCTGTTCACTAATATTCTCTGATTAGTATTAGTTTAGGTTGATATGTCGGAGCAGAAGTAATATGTGTTACAATATTTAGAAGAAAATCATTTAATAGCCTGAGAACTTTCAGAATTCTCTTTTCTCTCTGGCATGTTTGAGATGGTAGGGGCTCTACCAAGACTGTGAGATGGTGGGTGTCCTCTGAATGAATACTCTGAGCTGAGTAGGCAAACAAGCAGATTGAAAAAGAAGAAAAACTTTATTTTAAACCAGTAAAGCTTTGCTGTTGTTACTGTAGCATATTGTGGGTTTCTTTTCTGCCTGATAGATCTCTATTTCTGGAGAACAATTTTCTTTAAATCTCTACCTTTTCTCCTAATGATAAAACTGTTGTACAAGTAAGAAGAAGAGCTTGAAGCTTCCACTGCCACTCTTGCCAACATCTAGATCTTCCATCTCAGCCTTCCACAGACATTTTGGAAGCACACATCATCTTCCTTCCTTCCTTTCCAACCTATCTCCACAGTCCCGTAAATCTCCTGAAAGCTTGAAAGTGTCTTAGACAAATTTCCATCAACCAAATCTTCACTCCTAAAAGGTAGAAAAGAAAAAAAAAAAAATTGCTCCTACCCTACATTAAATTTTTTTAGCTTTTAAAATTCTTTCTTTTTGCCTAACGAAGTTTCTAACACTCCAATTTGCTTTATATCTTCTTGCAAAAAGAGAGAATAGTATTTATCTCCTTTACTGACCCCTAGACTTAGTAATACTTTCCCTTGCTCCCTCAGTCTTTACATCTCTTTCTATCACTGTTAGTTTGATCTTGATGCCTGACACGTCCTTCTTGTGGAGAAGGTGGAAGTGAAATGGGCATGGGGACACAACATATGCTTTCCATGACATTTTCTACTTCCAGAATGCTCTGATATTAAGAGAAGTGCTCTTGGAATTGGCACTCACACTAACACTGTTCAAACTGCATTTATGAAAGTGCAATAACCTACAAGATCTGTAATTCCAAAAGGGTTATACATCTGCAAGTTGACAGGAAGCCTACAGGAAGCTTTTTCCTTGTACTCTTTCCATTTAGCTTTTGCTAAGTGGCCCAGTAGAGACCAATGAAAGCATGGAAGCAGAAGGAAAAGAGTGGAGTTATGAGTCACAGGTAACAATGAAGGAAAAAAATGGTAAAGGCTACAGTTTAATGGTTTTCTTCACTGGTTACCATGGCACAACTGATATATATATATTTTTAATTCAGGTTGAATTCTTTAAAAAAAATGTTGATTATAGGAAAAAGTTTAAAAAAAAACATTTTTTTAAATGGAAAAAGATCATGTATAATAAAATTAAATAGTTCACATACTTGGGTGACTGGCTGAACTGTTGGGATGTTCTAAGACTCTGGTTTGACCCAGTAGTGACTGAACAGCCATGATGGCCAAGGCTTGAGTGCTCCACATTTGTCATAGCCGGCCAGTGCACTAAGCGCGGCTGAGAGGAGCTACCCCACGTCCAAGGTCAGTGCGGCCAGGAGGAGACACCCTGCGTCTGAGGTCAGGGGCAGCCGGGAGAAGCCACCTCGTGCCCGAGGCCAGGGGCAGTGACCTCGAGGAGCCATCCTGAGCCTGAGGCCAGGGGCGGCAGCTGGGAGGAGCCACCCACACCTGAGGCCTGGGCCAGTGGCCGGGAGGAGCAACCCAAGGAGCAGTGGCTGTGCAGGCGCAGGAGGGCCTAGAGGACCTATCCCACCTTGAAGGTCAGGAATGGTGGCGGTAAGGAGATACCCCTCATCCAAGGTAAGGAGCAGCAGCTGTGCTTTGCTGAAGCAGATGTGAAGAGATACCCCACACCCAAGGTAAGAGAAACCCAAGTAAGATGGTAGGTGTTGCAAGAGGGCATCAGAAGGCAGACACACTGAAACCATACTCACAGAAAACTAGTCAATCTAATCACACTAACCACAGCCTTGTCTAACTCAATGAAACCAAGCCATGCCTGCGGGGCAATCCAAGACGGGCGGGTCATGGTGGGAAGGTCTGACAGAACGTGGTCCACTGGAGAAGGGAATGGCAAGCCACTTTAGTATTCTTGCCTTGAGAACCCCATGAACAGTATGAAAAATCAAAATGATAGGATACCAAAAGAGGAACTCCCCAGGTCATTAGGTGCCCAATATGCTACTGCAGATCAGTG
>SJYT01021236.1:0-24039 GCA_006410635.1 Cephalophus harveyi
CCAACCTAGATAGTATATTCAAAAGCAGTGATTTTGGAGCCTCCAAAAATAAAGCCTGACACTGTTTCTCCATCTATTTTCCATGAAGTGATGGGACCAGATGGCATGATCTTCGTTTTTTGTATGTTGAGCTTTAAGTCAAAATTTTCACTCTCCTCTTTCACTTTCATCAAGAGGCTTTTTAGCTCCTCTTCACTTTCTGCCATAAGGGTGGTGTCATCTGCATATCTGAGGTTATTGATATTTCTCCCGGCAATCTTGATTCCAGCTTGTGTTTCTTCCAGCCCAGCGTTTCTCATGATGTACTCTGCATATAAGTTAAATAAGCAGGGTGACAATATACAGCTTTGACGTACTTTTCCTATTTGGAACCAGTCTGTTGTTGCATGTCCAGTTCTAACTGTTGCTTCCTGACCTGCGTACAGATTTCTCAAGAGGCAGGTTAAATGGTCTGGTATTCCCATCTTTTTCAGAATTTTAGCAACATGGTATCATGCACTCCAAAATTTGATACAAGGATATATATCACGTTAAATGTTCTTACCACACACACACAGATGCAAAACCTGAAACAAAACAGAAAGACACAAGGGAACTTTGGGAGATGTTGGATATGCGTTTTACCTTGGTTCTGGTCATGGTTTCCCAGATGTTTTTCTATATCCAAATTATTCAACTTTTACATGTGGAATATGTGCCATTCTTTGCATATCAAGTACACATGAGCAACACTTTGGGAAAAAACAAACAAACAAAAAAAATAATTAAAGAATTAGATACTTAAAAAATATTAAAAAAATTTAATAAAAAATATTAAAAAAATTTAAAAAAATTCAGATACTCCCTGAATTTTCTTGACTGATATCTGAGTATTTCATTGGTGCATGCATGTATGTGTAGTTGCTCAGTTGTGTCCAACTCTTTGCGACCCATGGACTGTAGCCCACCAGGTTCCTCTGTCCAGAATTTACAGACAAGAAGACTGGAGTGGGTTGCCACGTCCTATTCTAGGGGATCTTTCTGACCCATGGATCACACCCATGTCTCTTGAATCTCCTGCATTGGCAGGCATGTTCTTTACTGCTGTGGCACCTGGGAAGCCATTGGAATGTAAATCAACAAAAATCAAAACATGTCTAAAATTGAGTTTTTGATATGTATCTAATCCATGAACTTCTCATGTAGGTACATTTTTGTTGTGGTAAGAAACAATCCCCAAATCTCAGTAGCTTCAGTTCAGTTCAGTTCAGTTCAGTCGCTCAGTCGTGTCCGACTCTGCAACCCCATGAATTGCAGCACGCCAGGCCTCCCTGTCCATCACCAACTTAAAATGCAAAAATTCTCACTTGTTGGTTGTGGAAGTGTGTTTCACATTGCCTCCTTGGGAACCAGGACTCCAGTCTTTGGGCCACCTTCAAATATCATGCCACATGGACAATTGTGTATACATATAACATGTTACATCACTAACACTTCAGCTAAAGAAAGTCCCTTAGCCACACCTATCTTCAAAAAGACAGATACTGTAATTCTTTAGAAGCAATAACACCAGTGTCTTCTACTACTTTTAGAAGAAAATAAAAATGATTTCTCTAAAAGAGCAATCAAGCAATTTATAGTTAGCATATTGTCTTTAAAAAGTCTAGCTTAGCAGCATGTTGAAAACTCTGTCTCTAAGATCTGAAGAGTATTCATTCAAATGCTTATGCTTTTTTTTTTTTTTTGCTGTATATGTCTTTGAGAAATTTAATATCTCTAAGTCTCAGTATCCATCTATGAAAAATGTCTTAGTCCTTTGCTGCCATATAAGGAACCTCTTGATGCTGCCATATAAAACGCCTCTTGATGAAAGTAAAAGAGGAGAATGAAAAAGTTGGCTTAAAAGGACTATAAAGAAAGTTGAGCATGAAGAATTGATGCTTTTGAACTGTGATGTTGGAGAAGACTCTTGAGAGTCCCTTGGATTGCAAGGAAATCCAACCAGTTCATCCTAAAGATCAGTCCTGGGTTTTCATTGGAAGGACTGATGTTGAAGCTGAAACTTCAATACTTTGGCCACCTGATGCGAAGAGTTGACTCATTTGAAAAGATCCTGATGCTGGGAGGGACTGGGGGCAGGAGGAGAAGGGGATGACAGAGGATGAGATGGCTGGATGGCATCACTGACTCAATGGACATGAGTCTGGCTGAACTCTGGGAGTTGGTGATGGACAGGGAGGCCTGGCATGCTGCAATTCATGGGATCACAAAGAATCGTACACGGCTGAGCGACTGAACTGAACTGAACTGAAAATGATTATGAAAGTTAAATAGGACAATCTATGAAAAATGCATAAAATGTAGTTTATTTGTTGCAATATGATGATAACACACGCTGCTGCTGCTAAGTTGCATCAGTCGTGTCTGACTCTGCGACCCCATAAACGGCAGCCCACCAGGCTCCTCCGTCCCTTTGATTCTCCAGGCAGGAACATTGGAGTGGGTTACCATTTCCTTCTCCAATGCATGAAAGTGAAAAGTGAAAGTGAAGTCACTCAGTCGTGTCTGACTCGTAGCGACCCCATGGACTGCAGCCCACCAGGCTCCTCCACCCATGGGATTTCCCAGGCAAGAGTACTGGAGTGGGGTGCCACTGCCCTCTCCTGATGATAACACATACCAGGTACTAAAATGACCATTGTGTGTGTGCTCCATTCTCTCCCATGGCTCAGACAGTAAAGAGTCTGCCTGCAATGCAGCAGACTTGGGGTCTATCCCTGGGTAGGGAAGATTCCCTGGAGAAGGGAATGGCAACCCACACCAGTATTCTTGCCTGGAGAATCCCCATGGACAGAGGATTCTAGCAGGTTACAGTGCATGCGGTCATAGAGTTGGACATGACTGAGCGACTTTCACACACATAAGTTAGTTCAATTATGATTAGTTAATTGTAATTATTATAATGGTTAATTATTTCTTTGGAAATTCACCAAGGACAATATAGTGAATCCATGCTTCATAATGTGGATTATTCAGGGCTGCAGCACAATAAATTGGGCAGATGAATTCAAAAATTATTTTTTTAGTTGCTATTATATGGAGAACATTTTATTATATACAGAGAATACAAAGATAGCAAAATGTGGTGTTAGTCACAATTTCAAGTAGCATTTTAAGGCAGCACAATTAAGTGCTCTGGTGAAGAATTATTAATATGTAAAAACCTTTAAAAAAGGCAAAGGGGAGAGATATCCAACTTGGCTATCTGAAGAGGGAATTTGTAAACTGAGAAAAACTTGGAGCAAAATATAAGGCAGGAGATCACTACAGATAGATATAAATATGATCGCATTATGTATCTGTCACCTATTTCCTTTGGAATTCTACCTGGTGTGATACACAAAGGATGGAGATTATCAGGAATGATAATAGTATAATTTTCAAATCTCAGTTAATATAGGATATATTTGGCATCTTCTAAATAGCAAAAAAGGGAGAAATAAAAAGGATAATCTTGAAAATAATAAGATGTGTATAAGAGACAGATGTGTAGTTGCTCAGTTGTGTCCAACTCTTTGCGACCCATGGACTGTAGCCCACCAGGTTCCTCTGTCCAGAATTTACAGACAAGAAGACTGGAGTGGGTTGCCACGTCCTATTCTAGGGGATCTTTCTGACCCATGGATCACACCCATGTCTCTTGAATCTCCTGCATTGGCAGGCATGTTCTTTACTGCTATGGCACCTGGGAAGCCATTGGAATGTAAATCAACAAAAATCAAAACATGTCTAAAATTGAGTTTTTGATATGTATCTAATCCATGAACTTCTCATGTAGGTACATTTTTGTTGTGGTAAGAAACAATCCCCAAATCTCAGTAGCTTCAGTTCAGTTCAGTTCAGTTCAGTCGCTCAGTCGTGTCCGACTCTGCAACCCCATGAATTGCAGCACGCCAGGCCTCCCTGTCCATCACCAACTTAAAATGCAAAAATTCTCACTTGTTGGTTGTGGAAGTGTGTTTCACATTGCCTCCTTGGGAACCAGGACTCCAGTCTTTGGGCCACCTTCAAATATCATGCCACATGGACAATTGTGTATACATATAACATGTTACATCACTAACACTTCAGCTAAAGAAAGTCCCTTAGCCACACCTATCTTCAAAAAGACAGATACTGTAATTCTTTAGAAGCAATAACACCAGTGTCTTCTACTACTTTTAGAAGAAAATAAAAATGATTTCTCTAAAAGAGCAATCAAGCAATTTATAGTTAGCATATTGTCTTTAAAAAGTCTAGCTTAGCAGCATGTTGAAAACTCTGTCTCTAAGATCTGAAGAGTATTCATTCAAATGCTTATGCTTTTTTTTTTTTTAGATTTTGATTTGACAAAACATCCTAAAATTATTTTGAGTGTCTTGGTTTAGGCAAAATATTTTGTTAAAGAACATTTCTCATTGCTTTATCTTGTTAAGTAAAATGGGAAACATGTGGTCATAATTACTCACATATATCTTAGCAAAACATTAGTATAAAAAGTTCATGAATTCAGTGTAGATTTATGAGTTACATCCTTTTACTAAAGCTTTTATAACATTTTAACTGGGAATTGGGATTTAAAGAATGAGAGCTTTAAGCTATTTAGAGTCTATTGAAGTTCAACAAGATGGGGAATGACATGCTCATCAAATAATATATCAGTTGATTTTGCTATGTACAATAATTTTGAAGATGACTCATGAGCCAGTATGGAAAAATGTAAAAAATGGAAACTGTAGTCACAAAGCATGAATTGAAATCCAAACTCTGTTTTTTAATTCTCTAAGCCTCAGTTTCTCATCAATATAATAGAGATATTGATTTGTGCTTCAAATAATTGTTCTCAACATTATTAGTAAATTACATTAAAGTAATACATGATGCCTTGTACAGGGAAAGCACATAGAAGTTCTCTTTGAATTAAATGGTATGCCATGGAGTTTTGTAGATTAAAATTCAAAATTGTTGTTGTTCAATCACTAGTTTGTGCTGGACTCTTTGATACCATGGACTGCAGCATGCCAGATTCCCTGTCCAGTAACCCAGAGTTTGCTCAAATTCATATTCATTGACTCGATGGTGCCAACCAAGCATCTCATCCTCTGTTACTCCCCTCTAATCCTGCCCTCCATCTTTCCCAACATCAGCAACTTTTCCAATGAGTTGGCTCTTCTCATCAGGTGGCCAAAGTATAGGAGCTTCAGCTTCAGCATCAGTCCTTCCAGTTTGTTGAGATCCACCCAGTCAAAGGGTTTAGCTTTTTCAATGAAGCAGAAGTAAATGCTTTTCTGGAAATCTCTTGCTTTTTTGATGATACAACAGATGTTGGCAATTTGATCTCTGATTCCTCTGCCTTTTCTAAATCCAGCTTGTACATCTTGAAGTTTTCAGTTTTTGTATTGTTGAAACCTAGCTTGAAAGATATTGAGCATAATCTTGCTAGCATGTGAAATGAGTGCAGTTGTATGGCAATTTGAGCATTCTTTGTCATTGTCTTTCTTTGAGATTGGAATGAAAACTGACCTTTTCCAGTCCAGTGCTGTGTTTCCAAATTCGCTGGCATATTGAGTGCAGCACTTTAATACCATCATCTTTTAGGATTGGTAATAGCCCAGATGAAATTCCATCACCTCCACTAGCTTTTTTCTTAGTGATGCTTCCTAAAGCCCACTTTGACTTCACACTCCAGGATGTCTGGCTCTAGGTAAGTGACAACACCATTGTGATTATCCAGATCATGAGACCTGTTTTGTACAGTACTTCTGTGTATTCTTGGCATCTCTTCTTAATCTCTTCTTCTTGTAGGTTCTTACCATTTCTATCCTTTATTGGCCCATCTTGGCATGAAATCTTCCCTTGGTATAACCAATTTTCTTGAACAGATTTCTAGTCTTTTCCATTCTATTGTTTTCTTCTATTTCTTTGCATTGTTTTCTTAAGTAGACTACTTAAGAGATAAGCACACTTATCTCTCTGTGCTATTTCTTTGGAACTCTGCATTCAGCTGAGTATATCTTTCCATTTCTCCTTTGCCTTCCACTTCTCTTCCTTTCTCAGCTATTTGTAAGGCCTCCTCAGACAACAATTTTGACTTCATGCATTTCTTTCTCTTGGGGATGGTTTTGGTCACTGTCTCCTGCATAATGTTACAAATCTCCGTCCATAGTTCTTCAGGCACCCTATCTATCAGATTTAATTCCTTGTATCTATTTGTTACTTCCACTGTATAATCATAAGGGATTTGCTTTACATAATATCTGAATGGCCTAGTGGTTTTCCCTACTTATTCAATTTAAGTCTGAATTTTGCAATAAGGAGCCCATGATCTGAGCCACAGTCAGTTCCCAGTCTTGTTTTTGCTGACTGTATAGAACATCTCCATCTTCGGCTACAAAGAATATAATCAATCTGATTTCAGTACTCACCATCTGGTGATGTCCATGTGTCATTTCGTCTCTTGTGGTGTTGGAAGATGGTGTTTGCTATGACTAGTGTGTTTTCTTGGCAAAACTCTGTTAGCCTTTGCCCTGCTTCATTTTGTTCTCCAAGGCCAATATGTCTATTACTCCAGATATCTCTTGACTTCTACTTTTGCATTTAAATCCCCTATGATGAAATGGACATCTTGTTTTGGTGTTAGTTCTAGAGAGTCTTTTTTGTCTTTCATACAACTGTTCAACTTTAGCTTCTTTGGCATCAGTGGTTGGAGCATAGACTTGGATTACTGTGATGTTGAATGGTTTACCTTGAAAATGAACTGAGAATATTCTGTCACTTATGAGACTGCACCCAAGTACTACATTTGGACCTTTTGTTACCTATGAGGGCTACTCTATTTCTTCTAAGGGATTCTTCCCCACAGAGGTATTTAATGGTTATCTGAATTAAATTCACCCATCCCCATCCATTTTAGTTCACTGATTCCTAAACGATCACTGCTCATTCTTGCCATCTCCTTTTTGACCACATCAAATTTACCTTGATTCATGGCTCTAACATTACAGATTCCTATGAAATAGTCTTCTTTACTGCATTAGGATTTACTTTTACCGCCATACACATCCACAACTGGGCTTCGTTTCTGCTAAGGCTCAGCATCTTCATTCTTTGTTGCGCTATTTCTCTGTTCTTCCCCAGTAGCATATTGGACACCTACTGACCTGTAGGGCTCATCTCAGTGTCATATCATTTTGCTTTTTCATACTGTTCACGAAATTCTCATGACAAGAGTACTGAATTGGCTTGTCATTCCCTTCTTCAGCAGACTGTGTTTTGTCAGACCTCTCCATCGTGATCCACTGTCTTGGATGGCCCTACATATAGTGTTTTCATTAATTCTACTATGTAACTACTTACCCACCTACCTATCACATCTTGTAGTAAGATTTTCAATGTTTTTTTCCAGTTCTATATCTTAAGATATAGATAGTTCTATATCTTCCTGAGAGGGAAAGCATCCATAGCCAACTAAACTGTTGTGCATTAATGGACTGGTTGAGTAGTTGCTCAGTGGCCACCTCTTCCTTTCTTTTAAATACATTTGCAGCAAAGTTTTATACTGAGCCGAACACGATGTACTGGTTATCAGTGCCAGAGCAGGACTCCAGGGGGGTGAAGGGGGGGTGAAGTCGCTCAGTCGTGTCCGACTCTTTGCGACCCCATGGACTTAGCCTACGAGCCTTCTCTGTCCATGGGATTCTCCAGGCAAGAATACTGGAGTGGGTTACCATTTCCTTCTCCAGGGGATCTTCCCGACCAACTACATGGAAAACAGCAAAGATATCACAGTACTAGCCACCAGGAAGGAGTTAAAGTCTCTTGCATCTTTGGTATCAAAAAATCAACAAGGAAAAAAAAAAAGTCACCAAAGAAAACTCAAGACAGCAAGTATTGGTGGAACAATACTTTTAGTCACACACAGAAGAGATAGAGTAAGATCAGCTTCAATGGCTGTGTAATTCCCTCATGACTAGCAGGTGTCCCTGGTAGCAGTCACAGAGCAACTGGTCTATGTGCACCACCCCCCATGTCCCAGCAGAAGGACTTTGACCCTTCCTCTGTGAAGTCTGGAACACTAAAAATTGGGATATGACTGAAGTCCACTGACATGCACGCTTCAGCAGAGCAAAGGAACACTATTGAGCATGAAACCAGAAAAGATATTTCTTGAACAAGCTCACAAGCCCCACTGTATAGGCTGTTCATTGCTTGGTAAGGAAATGTCCCATGCCCAGAGTCCATTGTTACTGAATGGGTTGAATGAAGGTCAACAGACTGTACACAGGAGAGTGTCATTCCCAATATTTTAAATTACATTTCAGCCAATAAAACCATGCAACAACACATTAATAAGAAATTAAAAAAAACAGGTTTATTACCAAGAAGAGCAAAAAAATATATTTTATATGATAAATTGGGAGAATTCAGATGTCTGTTTATATTTCTTTAAATATATATTTTCAATCATGTAAAAAAGCTTAACAATTTAGTATACATAAAATTCAAACTGATTTAGAAAAGAAGTGAATCATTTTTCAGAAACATGTTGCCTTGCTAAAGGGTCTTAACTGAACAAATTTTAACATCTTCTTTTACATCTTTTTCATGTATGTAATCCCCATCAATATAACTGAACTCCCCTTGATTTCAATACGGACAATTTAATTGAAACTTCTGCATGCCCAATTCCTAGTAACATAAACTGAAGAAAAAATAATTAGTTTCAGTGGGAGTTACATGAATGTACAGAAGGAAGATTGGAGCCAAAGTTATGTTTCACATGTTTTTCACAGTTTTGATGGCCTCCCAAATTAGAAACAAGCTCTTATAAAATAAGAAAGTTAGGATACCTGTTTCTACTGTGTATAGGTTAGGAGTGAGATGAGAGGTTGTCTTAACTCTTAGTAGCTTCAAACCATGTTTGTTTTTATAATACACCCTGAGAAGCAGTGTATAGTATATGAAGACTGATCTTACTCCTTAAGAGAATATCTGGGTAAGATATCTTTGTTAGATAAAAGATTTTCTCATGTTTATTTTCTGAGGATGTTGTAAGTGAAGTTAGGGAACTTACTGAAGCAGATGTTTTGTTTAAAATAGACACTATAGGAAACTATAAGCAAGGTGAAAAGACAACCTTCGGAATGAGAGAAAACAATAGCAAATGAAGCAACTGACAAAAAACTAACCTCAAAAATATACAAGCAACTTATGCAACTCAACTCCAGAAAAATCAACAACCCAATCAAAAAATGGGCCAAAGAACAAAACAGACATTTCTCCAAAGAAGACATACAGATGGCTAACAAACACATGAAAAGGTGCTCAACATCACTCATTATCAGAGAAATGCAAATCAAGACCACAATGAGGTACCATTTCACACCAGTCAGAATGGCTGCGATCCAAAAGTCTACAAGCAATAAATGCTGGAGAGGGTGTGGAGAAAAGGGAACCCTCTTACACTGTTGGTGGGAATGCAAACTAGTACAGCCACTATGGAGAACAGTGTGGAGATTCCTTAAAAAACTGCAAATAGAACTGCCTTATGACCCAGCAATCCCACTGCTGGGCATACACACCGAGGAAACCAGAATTGAAAGAGACACATGTACCCCAATGTTCATTGCAGCACTGTTTATAATAGCCAGGACATGGAAACAACCTAGATGTCCATCAGCAGATGAATGGATAAGAAAGCTGTGGTACATATACACAATGGAGTATTACTCAGCCATTAAAAAGAATTCATTTGAATCAGTTCTAATGAGATGGATGAAACTGGAACCTATTATACAGAGTGAAGTAAGCCAGAAAGAAAAACACCAATACAGTATACTGACACATATATATGGAATTTAGAAAGATGGTAATGACGATCCTGTATGTGAGACAGCAAAAGAGACACGGATATATAGAATGGACTTTTGGACTCTGAGGGAGAGGGAGAGGGTGGGATGATTTGGGAGATTAAATAAAATAAAATAAAATAGACACTAAACATAAACTCATACTTAAACCATGAACTATAAAACTAAACTGAATTGATATATTTTAATATGCTTTATTAAGCAAATTACTATTTATCTTAACTTTTTTCTTTAAGATATAAACTGTGTTCATTTTAAAATTATAAAAATTTGCACTGATAATTCCAAGTGTCCTTTTTGAGATTCAACAAAATATAATTTGTTTGTAAGAGGAGTCATTATTTTTGTCATGAGTAAGATGGCTGCTGCTGCTGCTAAGTCGCTTCAGTCGTGTCCGACTCTGTGGATCCCATAGACGGCAGCCCACCAGGCTCCCCCGTCCCTGGGATTCTCCAGGCAAGAACACTGGAGTGGGTTGCCATTTCCTTCTCCAATGCATGAAAGGGAAAAGTGAAAGTGAAGTCGCTCAGTCGTGTCCGACTCTTTGCGACCCCATTGACTGCAGCCTACCAGGCTCCTCTGTCCATGGGATTTTCCAGGCAAGAGAAATGTAAGTAACTGTCTCTTATACACATCTAGATGTGTATAAGAGACAGCAACATAACAGAGAGAGTAAAATTATCTTCTGATTGGTAGATCATAATTGGATATATATATTCAAATGAATAATGATAGGTGATGTTTCCCCTTTAACCTTTCATATTAAGTATTCAAACTACTTATTTTTCCCAATATTAACATTTATTTTCTAAAAAATAAAAGTATTATTTCCTGAAATCTGTGTTGAGAATTTTTTGTTTTTATGATATATATATGCACATTTATTTAATAATTTAATATGCATGTAATATATATGCATCCTGCACATTTATTTCCCTATAAAAACCAACATCTGTAAGAGTTTATCTCTAATGTACTATGGACTTCCCTGTGGCTCAGTTGGTAAAGAATCTGCCTGCAATGATGGAGAAATGGGTTTGATCCCTGGGTTGGGAAGATTCTCTGAAGAAGGGCATGGCAACGCACTCCAGTATTCTTGCCTGGAGAATCCCCATGGATGGAAGAGCCTGGTGGACTACACTCCATGGAGTCACTAAGAGTCAGACATGACTGAGTGACTAAGCACACAAAATTTACTGTAGGGAAAGTTTAATAATTATTCTAAAACTTTCTTCCAGCTACCTTTACTCTTCTAGTTTGTCACATCAATCCTACTTGCTGCAAATCCTTGTACAGTTATGGTTTCTAGCTAGTAATGCCTGGGAAAACCACCTTTCTTAGACATCAAGAGTCAGAACCAAGTGTGTTGAGCTTGAGTTAAAAAATTTATGCTGTAACTGTTAGCTACATTAATCTCCAGCCAGCACACCTGAAACCTAAAACTAACTTCACATCCCAAATAAAAGTCTGTTAGCAGAAGACAAATAATTCCCCAGAGGACACAATTTCTTCAGAAGATGGAGTTTGTCTTAAATACACTCTGATAATTCAAAGAAACTGTAACACACCTCTTTAGTTCTTTCCAAAGTAACTAATTACAAGCAGAAGTTAGAGTAGAACATTTTGTGAAATGGTGGAAAACAGACCCATAATTCACAATTTCAGAGCACGTAAGTTGAGTTCATATCCTCTATTCACAGTTTTCATGAATACTCAACCAATAAATGAAATAATTTATGAAACAATTTATTACTTTCTTTGTTGTGGAGTTTTAAAACAATGAAAAGAAAGGAATGGAGTTTCTTATACAGAATTTAATCTTGAACTGCTGTATAAACATAGGTTGGGGGTAGATGAAATTCACATGCAAAAAGCCAAATGTCTGACCAGAGGAATAAAGAGTAAAAATGAGTCGAATGCAAAGTTTATTATGGAAGTCATTGTAAGGCAAAGAGAACTCCTCTCAGAGTCTGGCTCAGTACATGATAATTTGTTGAGAGAGGGAGGTAAGGAAGAACATTTTTTCCCTTGAATTTTATGAGATAGTATATAAAAATATTAAAAGGCTGGTGTGTTGTTTCCTTCAATAATATTGCTCATAGACTTGATTGCTGCTGAGACCTACCACTGACTCTCAAGAAAGAGTAAGATCAAGCCCTTATCTCCTTGGGACCAGAAGTCTTCATCTCAATACTTTTTTAATAGGAGATCATAAGCTTATGTGCTTTGGCCTTGCCCTTTACCTCTGAACTAGTTGTGAAAATCTTTTACAACCTGTAATCTTTGGCCTTGATGCATTTTTACACACCAGTCACACTGGCTTAGGTTCACTATGGGATCTGGTAAAATACTTCTGCACTAATGTTTTGTTTTGTTTAGTTTTGAATGATAAAGCCAATATTCAAACGCAGGTTAGAGTTAAAATAGAAATCCTACAAAGGTAGGATGAATTTTCCTGAGTTGCAGTCTGATATGCAATATTTCCCATGATACCTAGGACTCAACTAGTAGGCTGCCAATTGGAACATTTAATGAGGATTGCAAAAGGCAGAATTTGTGGTATTTCTATCATTTAGTACTGTCATATCGGGTAGTGAGTCTGAATTTTTGGAAGTGTCTCTTGAGACTACCTAAATGTTAGAACCTTGGAAGGAGATGATATGGAGAATTTTATTCAGATTGAATCACATTAAGACTCTGATTTATTTCTGGACCGACTATGGTCCTAGATTCCTGAAACGCTGAAACTGGAAAATCTATCCACTATCATTTAAATTGGCCATTTGCAAGTTTGGCTGAGTATTAGAGTCACTTGGAGAAATTTTCTTTAGAGATTCTGGGGATAAGATACAGACGTAAATGTCTATTATCTGGTATCATTGCATTAAAATCATTCTCAGAGTCAGAGGCTTAGTAGCATCAAATTATTGCATTATATATAATATAATTATTGCATTATATATTATTGTTGATGGGCTGAGGCTTAGCTTGGTGTTGTTGTTGTTGTTTCCTCCAAGCCCCCGCCCCCGCCTTTTTTTTCCCTCCATACTAGTCTCACTTACAGTTTTTCTTTGGCAGCATTTAACTGGGAGCTGGAACTGGGCTGTTTGAATGGCCTCTCTCCCCATGGCCTCTCCAATACAGAGTCAAGTAGGAGTGAGACCCAGAGTTTTGTATGCTATTTTAAAAGACACTTGTTTTATAAGTGATCTTCATTCACTGCAATAAGTGAAGAAACCAGTAAGGAAATGAGAATGTGTATCCAGACAGATTCAATGACATATGTGGCATCACAGCTGGTTAATGATATGCCCAGCCTAGACTTAGATCGTTGAAAACTGGGGGCAAAGCCTTGTTTATCACATTGATACCTTTTCCTGAACAATGTTGGATTCCTGATCGCCAAAGAAGATTTAGCTTTGGGACCAAAGACCAGGCTTGAACACTCAGGGCTCTTGCGTGGGAGTTTTATTACAGTGCAAAGGGACAGAAGAAGCTTCTGACATAAATAGAAGGGGGTAGAGAGTGCCCCACTCGCTATTGTAGCAAGGGAGCTATGAGTTCAGTTCAGTTTAGTTCAGTCTCCCAGTTGTGTCTGACTCTCTGTGACCCCATGAACTGCAGCACACCAGGCTTCCCTATCCATCACCAACTCCCGGAGTTGACCAAAACACATGTGCATCGAGTTGGTGATGCTATCCAGTCATCTCATCCTCTGTTATCCCCTTCTTCTCCTGCCCCCAACCCCTCCTCGCCTCAGAGTCTTTTCCAATGAGTCAGCTCTTTGCATGAAGTGGCCAAAGTACTTGAGTTTCAGCTTCAACATCAGTCCTTCCAAAGAGCACCCTTGTCCTGAAGATCCCAGATGATAGCTTATGGTGAATGATGTCAGATTCGTGATGTCCAAAGAAGAAGATTTAGCCTCGGGACCAGGGACCAGACTTGATCAAACAGCTTTTGTATAGCAGAGCTTTATTAAAGTATAAAAAGGAACAGAGAAAGCTTCTGACATAGACATCAGAAGGGGGACAGAGAGTTCCCCCTCGCTAGTCTTAGCAATTTCAGTTCAGCACACTCACTCAGTCGTGTCTGACTCTTTGCGATCCCATGAACTGTAGCACGCCAGGCCTCCCTGTCCATCACCAACTCCCGGAGTCCACCCAAACCAATGTCCATTGAGTCGGTGATGCCATCCAACCATCTCATCCTCTGTTGTCCCCTTCTCCTCCCACCTTCAATCTTTCCCAGCATCAGGGTCCTTTCGAATGAGTCAGCTTTTTGCATCAGGTGGCCAAAATACTGGAGTTTCAGCTTCAACATCAGTCCCTGCAATGAACACTCAGGACTGATCTCCTTTGGGATAGACTGGTTGGATCTCCTTGCAATCCAAGGGACTCTCAAGAGTCTTCTCCAACACCACAGTTCAAAAGTATCAATTCTTTGATACTCAGCTTTCTTTATAGTTCAACTCTCACATTCATACATGACTACTGGAAAAAACATAGCCTTAACTAGATGAACCTTTGTTGGCAAAGTAATGTCTCTGCTTTTTAATATGCTGTCTAGGTTGATTATAAATTTCCTTCCAAGGAGTAAACATTTTTTAATTTCATGGCTGCAGTCATCATCTTCAGTGATTTTGGAGACCAAAAACATAAAGTCAGCCACTGTTTCCACTGTTTGTCCATCTATTTGCCATGAAGTAATGGGACTGGATGCCATGATCTCAGTTTTCTGAATGTTGAGTTTTAAGCCAACATTTTCACTCTGCTCTTTCGCTTTCATCAAGAGGTTCTTTATTTCTTCTTCACTTTCTGCCATAAGGGTGGTGTCATCTGCATATCTGAGGTTATTGCTATTTCTCTCAGCAATCTTGATTCCAGCTTGTGCTTCCTCCAGATGCCTTTTCTAAAGCCAGCTTGAACATCTATATGCAGATGTTTTTGTGGACATAATTTTTCAACACCTTAAGGTAAATACCAAGGAGTACAATTGTTGGGTTATGTGGGTAGAAAGTGTTCAATCTTGTAAGAAACTGCCAACATGTTTTTCAAAGTGAACATACAATTTTGCATAGTCACAAGCAATGAGGAAATGTCTTATTTATTTATTTTTTAATAAAAAAAGAGGTCTTTTTTTTTTCTCATTTTTAAGAAATTTATTTAGGTCCAAGTTCTAGGAAACAAAGAGTTTTTATAAGGTAATGAAATAATACATCCAAGGCATTGTTTTCTATAGTGATCACTTTAAAAATGGAAGGCCAGAAGTTAATACTATTGGAGTCTTGTTAGAGGGTGATTTAGAGACACAAAAAATTTTTTCTAGGTAAAAATGTAGGAACTCTTAATGGCACTGCTCACAGTAAGTGATGATTAACGTAACTTTGATCCTAAATAGTTTGTTTTTTTCTCAGATATAATCACTACTTCACCTGTGCAAAATTTTTATGCTGTAATTAGATAAAAAGATTTTGGGGGGATTTTTTATAATTATTAAAAATTAAAAAATATATACATATAAAATTAAAATATATATATAATTAAAATATATATATTTAAAATTAAAATTATATGTATATAATATATATAATTATTATAAAATTAAAATATTTCTTATGATTATTTCAATCAAGGGACTTAATTTTATTTCAAACTGTTTTTGGTGCTGTGCATGCTAAGTGCATGCTCAGTGCATGCTAAGTTCATGTCCCGACTCTTTGCAACCATATGGACTGTGGCCCACCAGGCTCCTCTGTCCAAGGGATTCTCCAGGCAAGAATACTGGAGTGGGTTGTTGTGCCTTTCTCCAGGGGATCTTCCCAAACCAGGGATAGAATTTGCATCTCTTATGTCCCCTGCATTGCCAGGCAAGTTTTTTACCACTAGCACCACAGGGGAAGTGCTTTTGGTGATGGGTAAATTCAATTTTTATGTACATATAGCTTTATTTATTTAAGAGTAAGAAAATTAAATATTTATGATCTGCAGGCATTCAAGTGCTCTACTTATACAGGTTCTGCTCAAATCAAAGAGAAGAGTCAGTCATTCCTCATTGTCATTTTGGTACACCTATAAAAGTAAGTGGAAAATAAATTATTTGCTTTAGTGCAGGTAATATTGATATAGCGAATCACCTAATACCATTTATTATTTTTAAAAATAATGATTAATAAAGTGACTCTAGGGTGCCAGATTTTATTATGTCCCTTTTTTATGAATTTCAAAGTATTATGCTTTCCTTTTATTCCCTCAAGAATTATCTATAAATGTTCTGTTCTTGATGACTGAATAACAATCTCTATCTTTCTTGAGACTCAAGTTATTGATGAGAAGGGAAGTCATAAAAGTTTGGGCTATGGAACCAATATCCTGGATTCAAATATTGGTTCCATAACTTAGCCTTAAGAAAATCACTTCTAAAACCTCGCTAAGCTGTATGTTCTTCAGCTGTCAAATGTGAACACCTCCCTAAGCTTTCTTGTGAGTGCAGACTGGCATGGAGCACCTATCTTGCTAAGTGGTATAATAAACGATATATAAATGCTGACTGCTGTTACTGTAATTATGGCAGTGTATGTCACATAGCACATATTTGAAGAGTACATGAATGAACATATGGAAAGGAAAAAGAGACATTATAATTGCAAAAAAAAAAAAAAAACCCTCTGTTATATTTGAAAGGAAACACTCTACTAAAATATTTTCTTTGATCTTCTATTTTCCAAAGGAAATAAATAGACAGAACTGGTAGTTTCCATCTGATGGAAAATAGCCTTGCTATGACTTCATGAGTTTTCCTCTAAAAACCACCCCTACGTGTAATTTTTTTAGTGAGTTCCCTGTGCGTGTTTGCTGATACTTCCTTTACACACTGGAACATTTGAGTCAACACAGACAAACTTTTCCCATGTAAAATATCAACATAAATTGTATTAAAAATACATTTTAGTTCTTGAATGGGGCCCATAAAATATACCTTCCTCATGAAAGTTTTAAAACTGTTGGCCATCTTCTTTGATGGCTAGAAACCTTCTATCATTCACCCATCCCACATCTTGAACTTCATTTACAGTGTGGAAAATAAGTTTCAATTGTGCCATATTCCAAATTTCCTATCCTTTGAGGGCCTTGGCAAAAGACATTTCATCCTTTGCTGTTCATGTGATAATGCTTCCATGATTTCATTGAAGTTACCTCATAAATATAATGATAAACAGAAGGTTTACTCTTTTTTCTAGTGAGAAAGCTTCATATAAAGAGGTATAATTTCCCTTGTGGTATAAAGTACCATATGGCTTTTTCACACTTGCTTTAGAATTTTTTTTTGAAAAAAGACAATAAAGATTAGATTTATCCTTTAAGGTTTCATAAACCCCAAAACTTATCATAGTTTTCAACATGAGGCCACACCACATAGCTAACATTATATACTCACACTGTGGAAAGCTAAGATAAATTTGCAATGTTAACAGGTTCTGAGAGCTGTCATGAACATTACATCAGTGTATGGGTTATTCAATATCAGTTTGTTTTTTTTTTTTCATTTAAATAGATTTTTTAACTGTGATACATTGAATGATTACTTATACAACATTTAAAAATGGACACTTGTTTATATTTTCAAAAGCCACAAAACACCACATCAAAGCCACGCCGGTTTAGCTAGCAACATAACTGTAATATACTGGCTTTTCTGGTGCATCTTATTTGAATTCAAAAGAAATATTTATCTGATTAATTTTAAAACAAGACTTGGCAGCAGCATCCCAAACCCTACAAAGCCATAGTGTCTGAATAAGCATCTTCCCCCCACCACCACCCTCCAAATATATCTGCCCTGATTTGTAGGCACACTCTCTTAAGCCACAATTTTTTGTTTTTGAAGTTCACTGAATTTTTACCACTAAAACCTGTTGACTAAGCCATGAAGCCCTCAAACATTCACTCTCAATGCAGCATGATGGTGGGGGGGTGGGGAGGGAGGCTAAGTGGCAATGGTTTACTATTTCATGTATCAAATTCCTGTCATACTAAGCCCTATCACTTGTTCTTGTGTGTCATTAGGTTCAGTTCCCTGCTTGTCACAAATTTATATATAATCCTGTGGTTCTCTTGAGCTGTAGTGTTCACACCATGCTCATCTCATTACCTCCTTGCCTCAGCTTTGGCTCTTAATAACAATATTTTTAAGAAAAGGCCACTTGTGCCATTATCATATCTTTGAACTTTTACTGACTGTACTTAAGCTCTGCCTCATACCTTCATTGCATGTGTTTGTACAATTTCAGGCAAAGCTGATGCCAGAGTTCAGTTCAGTTGCTCAGTCGTGTCCGACTCTTTGTGACCCCATAGAGTGCAGCACATCAGGCCTCCCTGTCCATCACCAACTCCCGGAGATTACTCAATCGCATGTCCATTGAGTCAGTGATGCCATCCAGCCATCTCATTCTCTGTTGTCCCCTTCTCCTCCTGCATTCAATCTTTCCCAGCATGAGGGTCTTTTCAAATGAGTCAGTTCTTTGCATCAGGTGGCCAAAGTATTGGAATGTCAGCTTCAGCATCAATCCTTCCACTGAATATTCAGGACTGATTCCCTTTATGATTGACTGGTTGGATCTCCTTATAGTCCTTGGACTCACAAGAGTCTTCTTCAACACCACAATTCAAAATCATCAATTCTTTGGCGCTCAGCTTTCTTTATAGTCCAATTCTCACATCCATACATGACTACTGGAAAAAGCACAGCTTTGACTAGATGGACCTTTGTTGGTAAAGTAATGTCTCTGTTTTTTACTAAACTGTCTAGGTTGGTCATAACTTTTCTTCCAAGGATCAAGCGTCTTTTAATTTCATGGCTGCAGTCACTATCTGCAGTGATTTAGGAGCTCCCCAAAATAAAGTCTGTCACTGTTTTCACTGTTTCCCCATCTATTTGCCATAAATGATGGAACCAGATGCCATGATCTTAACTTTCTGAATGTTGAGTTTTAAGCCACATTTTTTACTCTCCTCTTTCACTTTCATCCCAAGGCTCTTTAGTTCTTGCTTTCCGCAACAAGGGTGGTGTCAGCTGCATATCTGAGATTATTGATATTTCTCCTGGCAATCTTGATTCTGGCTTGTGCTTCATCCAGCCCAGCGTTTCTCAGGATGGCTGCGGTCACAATCAGCAGTGATTTTGGAGCCCAAAAAAATAAAGTGTGACACTGTTTCCACTATTTCCCCATCTATTTCCCATGAAGTGATGGGACCGGATGCCATGATCTTTGTTTTCTGAAGGTTGAGCTTTAAACCAACTTTTTTGCGCTCCTCTTTCACTTTCATCAAGAGGCTTTTTAGCTCCCCCTCACTTTCTGCCATAAGGGTGGTGTCATCTGCATATCTGAGGTTATTGATATTTCTCCTGGCAATCTTGATTCCAGCTTGTGTTTCTTCCAGTCCAGCATTTCTCATGATGTACTCTGTATAGAAGTTAAATAAGCAGGGTGACAATAATCACCATCTGCAGTGATTTTGGAGTCTAAAAAGACAAAGTCTGACACTGTTTCTACTGTTTCTCCATCTATTTCCCATGGAGTGATGGGAGTGGATGCCATGATCTTCGTTTTCTGAATGTTGAGCTTTAAGCCAACTTTTTCACTCTCCTCTTTCACTTGCATCAAGAGGCTTTTTAGCTACTCTTCACTTTCTGCCATAAGGGTGGTGTCATCTGCATATCTGAGGTTATTGATATTTCTCCCGGCAATCTTGATTCCAGCTTGTGTTTCTTCCAGTCCAGCATTTCTCATGATGTACTCTGCATAGAAGTTAAATAAGCAGGGTGACAATACACAGCCTTGACGTACTCCTTTTCCTATTTGGAACCAGTCTGTTGTTCCATGTCCAGTTCTAACTGTTGCTCCCTGGCCTGCATACAGATTTCAATACAGAGTTTAAGTTGAGTTGTTTTGTTGTGTAATCATCAGTTCTAGGCTTGAGAAAAAAAATCATTTTGTCCATTTCTCCTCCTTGAGGACTCCAGACCCATATCTCTACCTTAAGAGCCCCAACCCCCTTTCTTCTCCTGGGAGACCCTGGTCTTCTTATCAACCTCCCTAGGAATTGACTCTCTCAACATCATTCCAAATTTTGATGCTGCATATAGAATAATGAGGGTTTAATATACAAGTAGTGCCACAGGGCGATGTACTGATATGTGATATTTTAAAATCTATTACAAAATTATTGATTTTTTAGATGGTAAGCAAATTTATAAATTTGAAATAATGTTCATGTTGTGTGTTTTCATGTGTTTGTGTATACCTAGCTGAAGAGCCAGAAAACACTTTAATTCTTTAGGTATAAATCAATGTTGAGTCTAGTCTACTGGCCTTGACTGAGATTCTAGTTTGTTCATGCTTCCTTCTGTAACAATTATTTAAAGTCACAGGTTTATATTCTTGTTTGTATCTTTTTCAGGGTTAAGGAAGAAAAGAGTTTTAAGACCTATAACATTAGAAAGACTTCCAAAATCTCAATGTCCCCCTCCAATAACCAAGCTTAGCAAGAGGATTTGTTTTTCAACCTATGACAAAGACCCACCCATAGGGTCCCATCAATGTCTAAGCAATCCCATTTTCACAGGAAGATGTGAAGTGAGATTTTACTTTGTCTTTATGGAAAATTGCACCAACATCGTCACAGGTACAGGCACCCCTTGCTTTCTTCTTGCAAATTTCAGAACATAATCATCTAAGCTACTAAAAGTAAATTCAACAATCTAGTTTAATTACTTCTTACAAATTTTCCTTACAGACAAGATAAAGACTAGATCTATATCTCCAGTTTATCTTCAAGCTATACCTTAAAAGACAAGAGAAAAGTAAACACACAATAAGAATCAGTAATATATAGGCACAATGCAAGCTAAATCAATATTGAAAAATAAACAATTTTCAAAAGGAAATATTTTATTTAGAACAACTGTTCTGCTTTCAGTAAACAAGTATTTTTTGCTATTAAGAAAATAATTTAGCATGTTTGAGATAACCCCCCAAATATTTCTTATAGGAAAGGCTTTTACCCTTACCCTTAGCCAATTTTCCTTTCTTTTTGAACACAGTACATATTATTGCTTCTATTCTTCTGATGTAATGTGCCTGGTGATAGCCCAAGTGTTGTGGTAAGAAGTAAAAGCAATGTGACATTCATTCATCTCTTCCCTTTTTAGAACAACCATATCAGCCTTTTATTGAGATGATGAAACAAACTAGTCTGGATCAGTGAGTACATAGTAATATAGAAAACAGTTTCCCTAGAGAGTCACCCAGACTTCAAGTACATTTTATATGAAAAATATAATTTGCTTTTTTGTACCACTGAGATTTTGATGGCAACGTATCCTATTCTACTTCTACTAAAGAAGTTCATTCTAGAAGAGTTTTTCCCTAATATTTAAATAACAATTTACAGTGGTTTGCCTAGTAGTCATTCCTAAGGGTAAATTAAACTCTCCTTTGATATCTTATGGGGCTTCCCAGATGTTTCAGTGGTAAAGAATCATTCTGACAATGCAGGAGTCATGGGTTTGATCCCTGGGTCCGGAAGATCCTCTGGAAGAAGAAATGGCAACCCACTCCAGTCTTGCCTGGAAAATTCATGGACAGAGGAGCCTGGTGGGCTACAGTCTATAGCGTCACAGAGTCAGGCATGACAGAGAGCATAGTTACTCGGTATCGTATAACGTGTTTGATGGCTGCTCTCCTAAAAGCTTAGATTGTTCTGGGCTAAAGAAGGACATGAGAGAGTGTTTAAAGTACTGGTAATTGTTTGTTTCATGATACAGGTCTTGTTACACATGTGAGTATAATTTGTGAAGATTCATCAGTGCTGATTACAAAAGGTATACTTACCCAAAATTTGCAATCTGTACATTTAAAGTTTATATACTAGTCTAAACGTATTTTATTTGCTAAAAAGTTTACTAAAGTGACTTTAAATAACATAATAGTATATCAGTGTACTTATATTTGCATAAAACCTTCTCCTTGAAAAAAAAAATTTAATGTCTTTGAGGTCTGGAATATCAGATTATTTTAAGTCCTGAGAGCCTGAGTTTCACTTTACCTTTGCAGAGACTAATATTAAAAATTTTTTTTAATTTATTTATTTTTTAATTGAAGGATAATTACCTTACAGAATTTTGTTCCACTTACACCAATGGACAGATCATCAAACAGAAAAATCAATAAGGAAGCACAAGTCTTAAATGATACATTAGATAAGATGAATCTCATTGATATCTTCAGGACATTCCATCCACATGCAGAAGAATAATTTTTATTAGGGATATCAGAGGCAGAAAAATGGAGAATATCCCTATGTCTGTGTCAACTAAAATAAAATCAACTCAATTTTTCTTTGTACTCTTTAAGGGAATTTAAATATTTCTTAAGATTTCTGCAAATTCTTGGGACTGGAAGTAGATATGAACCACCTTTAGTTCTGGGCTTCTGGTTCTATACACTTTGCTTAAATTATAGTTCCTGTGACATACTTTATATGCCATCTCTCTTTCGGGATGAATTAACTGAGATATGAAACAGCCATTTGCTTAACTATAAAGAACAAAATAACACTTCTAATTCTCAGAAGACATTTGATAAACTTGACTGAAGATTAGATATAGCTAAATTAAGAAGGAGGGCATATTAAATCTGCATACACTATTTAAAATTGGATATCAGTTAGTGTTTATTTTAAAAGAAATTTAGTATTCTTCTGGTTTTAATTCTGACTCATGAAGAGCTTGGAAATCTTCTTTCTTCAAAGAAGAAAAAAATAACTGAGTTAACTGAGCATTAACTTTTCTTGGGTCTTCAAAGAACATAAGTCTGAAGCATTTTTGGAGGCTGAATGTGGACTAGTTTGGAAGCTGCAGTCTTAGAGAGGCACATAATTTTATGGACTTCACTTCCAGAGACTGTCCTGCTATGGTTTCATGGATCTGAGAAAGATCTCCTCCTTGCTCTTGCAGAGAGAAGAGATCAGTAACCAAAGTGAAGTGTACTCAGAACATTCTCTATGGCAAAGGCCTACTTCATAGGTGGAAATATTTCTCCTTCTCTATCAAGAACTCCCACATTCAAAACTCTTCCTGTCTCATATAAGGGGAAAAACAAAAAACAAGCTATGTCAATGGAGAAACACTTGTAAAGATCACAGCCTAGAGACAGGCCAGCTAAATGTTTCAGATTTAATCATGAAGTTACAGAATGTCTCCTCTCCAACACCTTACCACCTCAGCCAAAGGGCTGTAGCAAAACTGTAAATTATACTTCAAAGAGCTGCAAGGCACAGCCTATGTCTAAAAAGAACTGTTTAGGAAAGTCCAAAATGCAGAGAGGATAAAAAAATCAAAGAACCTAAAGAACAAGAAGACTCTGGAATCAATGAAAATTAAGTGGGCTTGACCAACTTCTAGCCAAATAAGAGAGCCTTCACAGTAAGAGACTGGTAGTTCTGTCAGTTCCTATTACCTGATGCACTATATCAGGCATGATGGGATCAACAATAAATTACACCAAGGAAAGAATGTGAAGTTGAAGACAGGTCAATAGAAACATTCCAGAGAAAAAGAACTTTTTAAAAATGAAAGGGAATATTAAAACTATGGAACAACTTCAAAAGACAAAAATATGTATAATTATAGTATCACAAGGATAAGATAGAGTAAAGCAGTGGGTTGCCGTTTCCTTCTCCAGGGGATCCTCCCAGCCCAAGGATTGAGCCTGCGTTTCTTACGTCTCCTCTCCTGCATTGGCAGACAGGTTCTCTACCACTAGCTCCACCTCGGAGTCCTCATTAATGGTTGAGAAAATAAAAAATCAATTATGGACCCCAAACCATTGTTACAGGAAGCTCAGGAAACATCATAATAGAGAAATACAAGGCAGAAGAAAAACAACAGAAATCTAAACCTAGGTTTATATTATTAATCATATTCAATTGTGGAAAACCTAAGACAGACTAAAACAAAGTGAAAGCAATCAGAGAAAACTAAGTACCTTACATAAGGAAAAAAATCAAAGTGATCATTGAATTAAAAAAAAAATCAAGTTAAAATAAGGTGGAGTTAAAATATTTAAAGCATAAAGAGGGCAAAAAAAAAAAAA
>SJYT01021236.1:24206-44427 GCA_006410635.1 Cephalophus harveyi
CCTGTACTATGTATAAAGTGATATAGAGTTATGTGAAATTAGAATATTTGAAAATTATATTTTAAAAGAAGACCAGTGTAAGCCCAAAGCAGTAGAAGAAAATAAATAATAAACAATAGAGCAGAAATTGGTGTAACAGAAAACAGAAAAACAATAGGGAAAATAATTAGAATCAGAGTCTGGTTCTTTGAAAAAATAAATAAAATTGATGATTCTCTATTCAGGATAACCAAAAAAGAAGAGAAAAGATACACATTACCAATATCAGAAATGCAAGCGGATAATTACTACTAACTCTCTGGACATTAAAAGGATAATAAAGTACTTCTATAAATAAATTTATGACAATAAGTTTAATAATTTTAATAAAATGGACAAATTTCTTGACAGTCACACACTATCAAACTCATTCGAGAAGAAACAGGTAATCTGAAAAGGTCTATATCTATTAAATGAGTTGAATTAATAAATGTGAATCTTGCTATACACAGAAGTGATAGCAATTCTGCACAAATATTTCCACAAAATGAAAGCAGTGGGCCATTTTTAAACTCATTCTATGCTATCAGAATTACACTTATAACAAAACTAGATTTCAAGAAATTAATTCTGCAACTAATATCTTTCACGAACATAGGTGTAAAAATACTCAACATAATATTAGCAAATCAAATCATACAACGTTTAGCAAAAGTTATACACCAACATCAAGAGGGATTGATTTCAGGTAAACAAAGCTAATAGATTTAACATTCAAACATCTACATGAAGAGACTAAAAAAAAAATTATAAGATCATGAAAATTAATGAAGAGAAAATATCTGACAAAACCCAACACCATCTATAATAAAAATTCTATGGATTAGAAGGAGACTTTCTCAACTTGGAAAAGAACAGGAACAAAGAGAGCTATCACTAACTTCATACTTAATGATGAGAGATTGGACATTTTCACTTTTGAGAACAAGCAAGGATGTTCCCTCTTTGTGTTCATTCAGTTTTGTATTATAAATCATAAGTGCAATGAAAGAAGAAAAGAAAATGAAAGCTAAACAGATTGGAAAGGAAAATAGAATCATCTTCATTAATGAGACTTGCTTTTCTAGGTAGAAAGGTCTAAAGAATTGCCTAGAAACAAAAACAAAGCAAAACAAAACCTCTATACCTAATAAGTGAGTAAAGCAAGGTCATAGGATATAAGGTTAATGCATAAAATCAATTGCTTTCTTGTAGTTCGGAAATAAACAAATGGTAATTGGACTTTAAAAAAATGATGCTTAAGATAGATTTTTAAAAAATCAAAGATGTACTTAGGTATAAGTCTAACAAATTATGGGTAAGATCTTTAAGTGGAAACTACAAAATGCTGATGAAAGAAAGAAAGGAATATCTAAATTAAGGCTAAGATTCTGTGTTCATGGACTGGAAGACTAAATACTGTTAAGATGTCAATTTTGCACAAATTTGTCTATAGATCAATGCAATCTCATTAAAAATCCCAGTGAGCTTTCTTATTGATGTTAACTTGATTCTAAAGTTTACATGGAATGGTACAGACATAGAATAGCATACATGGTACTGGAGAAGAAAAGATTTCCATCTACCTGATACTAAGGCTTATTATCAGCCTACAGCAAACCTTTATTAAATCTCCTTTGCTTCTTTGTCAAAGATGAATCAACTTTATTATTGTACGTCTTTTTTTCTGTGCTCTTTATTTTTTCCATTAATCTGTGTATCCATTTTTTAATCAGTATCACACTATCTTAATTACTGTAGTTTTACTCAGCCATAAAAAAAAAGATTTAAATTCTGCCATTTGCAGCAACATGGATGAACTCAGAGAATGTTCAGTTCAGTTGCTCAGTCATGTCCAAATCTTTGCAACCCCATGGACTGCAGGACTCCAGGCTTCCCTGTCCATCACCAACTCCCAAAGCTTGCTGTAACTCATGTCCATCAAGTCGGTGATTCCATCCAACCACCTCACCCTCTGTCATCCCCTTCTCCTCCCGCCTTCAGTCTTTCCCAGCATCAGGGTCTTTTCCAATGAGTCATTTCTTCACATTAGGTGGCTTATGCTTAGTGAAATGAGTCAGACAGAGAAAGACAAATACAGTATATCGCTTGCATGTGGAATCTAAAAAACAATACCCAAAAATGTATATAGAACACATAAAAATACTCACAGATATAGGAAACAAGCTAGTGGTTACCACAAATTGAAGGGGGAGGGGAAATTAGAAACAGGAAATTAAGAGATACAAACTACCATGTATAAAAAAATAGATAAGCATCAAGGATATATTGCAGCCATGAAATTAAGACACTTACTTCTTGGAAGAAAAGTTACGACCAACCTAGACAGCATAGAAAAGCAGAGACATTACTTTGCCAACAAAGGTCCATCTAGTCAAGGCTATGGTTTTTCCTGTGGTCGTGTATGGATGTGAGAGTTGGACTGTGAGGAAAGCTGAGCACCAAAGAATTGATGCTTCTGAACTGTGGTGTTGGAGAAGACACTTGAGAGTCCCTTGGACTGCAAGGAGATCCAACCAGTCCATTCTGAAGGAGATCAACCCTGGGATTTCTTTGGAGAGAAGGATGCTAAAGCTGAAACTCCAGTACTTTGGCCACCTCATGCGAAGAGTTGACTCCCTGAAAAGACTCTGATACTGGGAGGGATTGGGGGCAGGAGGAAAAGGGGACGACAGATGGCTGGATGGCATCACCGACTTGATGGATGTGAGTGAATGAACTCCAGGAGATGGTGATGGACAGGGAGTCCTGGCTTGCTGCGATTCATGGAGTCGCAAAGAGTCAGACATGACTGAGTGACTGAACTGAACTGAAGGATGTATTGTATAGCACAGGGAGCTATAGCCCTTATCTTGTAATAACTTTTAAAGGAATATTATCTATAAAAAGGCAGATTCTTTACCAGCTGGGCCACAACGGAAACCCATCTATAAAAAGAGTAAACCACTATGCTGTATATCTGAAACTAATATAATGCTGCAAATCAATTATACTTCAATAAAAATACATTAATTAATAAAGCAACACATGATACTTGGTAAAAAACAAAATGAGCAAAAACCCATAGAACTTTGTAATACAGCTGTTTCTTCTAATTCTATGAGATTTTATATACTATACATTCACAGGCACATACATGTTCATATATTATATGCCCTACAAAAGAACATAATAGAATAGAAATATGTCAGTAGTCATAATAAGTGCAAACATATCAACTTGCAAGGGTGTAAGTAAAGTCTAAAATCGGATGTTAAAAGTATCCAGCTAGTCCTAATCTAAAAGGCACAAATGAAATACAATTATATTAAAAGATTAAAAAAGATTTTCCAGGTACTTGGTAACCAAAAGAAATCTGGCAAAGCAAAAATGATATATACTTTAAGTAATAAGCAGTAATAGGGCTAAGGCTAATAAATATTCCTATAGAATGATAAAAGAGATATTCTGAACTATTTTGAACAGTCTAGTTTTTACTTGGTTTTTGTGTCCTTCAAAATTCATTTGTTGAAAACCTAATCCCAGTGGAGGTTGAGCCTTTGGGAGGTAGTTATAAGAGAGGAGACATCATAAATGGAACAAGTGACCATATAAGAAGAGGCTAGAGAGTTGGGGAGCTCAATTTTTACCATATGAACATACAGCTAGAAGACAACCTTCCTTGCAAATCAGGAAGAAGGCACGCACCAAGAACACAACTATGCTGACATCCTGAACTTGGATTTCCAGACTCCAGATCTGTGAGAAATAAATGCTTGTTGTCTAAGCCACCCAGTTTATGGTAACTTGTTACAGCAGTATGAGCTAAAAAAATAGTATACTAATTATAATACAAAGAAAACTATAAAGTACCTGTGAATAAACTTTTCAAACGATGCATGAGATTTAATGAAGTAACCCATTAAATTTTATTGGCTAACAGGCACCAAAGAAGAAATATATATAAAATAAAAGATTTTCCACATATATAAGTTATATACTTGGCTTATGGATGGGTAAAACTAAATATAGCAAAGATGTTCTTTTTCCCCAATAAAACTCACAGTTTAAATGAAATTCCAATTTTGCGCCATGATGTGTTATATGCTAAGCCAAGCCAAAAATTCACATAGAGAATTAAAGGGCTCAAAATAGAATATTTGAAGTAGTAGGAGGATACAGGATATTAAAATCCATTATAAAATTGCACTGACTATAAAAATACTATTAAAAGTATACAAAGTAAAACAGCTATTTTTATAGAACTGTGTGTGTGTGTGTTTATCATGTATTATTTAAGCAATATCACTGGAGAAAAAAAAAGCTCTTCACATCAAGAGTGATAAACATAGATTTGTACCTCACACCATAATTTAAGATATACTCTGGTATATTAAATATTGTATTAGTTATCTGTAGCTGCTGTAACAAAGTGCCACAACTGGGTGGCTTAAAATAGAAATTTATTACCTCACAGTTCTGGAGTCCAGAAATCAAAAATCAAAATGTTAACTGGACCATGCTCCCTCTGAGGCCCTGGGTAGAATGCTTCCTTGTTTCCTTCTAGTTTCTGGTGAAAGTGTGTGTTAATCACTCAGTCCTGTGTGATTCTCTGTGACACCATGGACTATAGCCTTCCAGGTTCCTCTGAACAAGGGATTTCCCAGGCAAGAATACTGGAGTGGGTTGCCATTTCCTTCTCCAGGGGATCTTCCCCACCTAGGAATTGAACCCAGGTCTCCTGCATTGCAGGCAGATTCTTTACCATCTGAGCCATCAGGAAAGCCCTGATTTCTGGTGGTTACCATCGGTCATTGGCATTTCTTGGCTGGCAACTGAATCACTCTGATCTCTGTCTCTTTTGTCATATGCCATTGTCCTGTCTCTCAGTATGCAAATTTCTTGCTTATGACACTAGGCATTTTAGATGAAAACCCTGTTCTAGTAAGGCCTAATTTTAACTTAACTAATTGCATCTACAATGAGCCTTTTTCTAAATAAGTTCACATGCTCAGGTAGTGGCGTTAATAAGACTTTAGGGTATCTTTTTGAGGCACCCAACTCAACCTGTAACAATCCACTTCTGCCCACCCCCCAATAATGCATTGTCTTCTCATGTGCAAAATACATCCACACCATATGAATCTCTCTCAGTGTTAAGCATTCCCATATCAACTTTAAGTGCAAACTTTCATCTAAATATCATGAATCTAAAGTCTCAAGTCTCATAATCAAGATCATTTAAATGAATTATGGATGATACTCAGGGTATGATTAATCCTGGAGCAAAATTCCCCTCTATCTATGAACCTCTGACTAGACAAGTAGTCAATTTCCAAAATACAGTGGTGGAAACATATAGCACAGATATCCACACTGCAAAAGGAAGAAACTTTTGCAAGGAATAAAGAGATTACAGATGCGAACACGTCGAAAATCCAGCAATGCCAATTACACTAGATCTCAAGACCTGTGGTGCCATACCCTGTGGTCTGGGCCCACTGCGGCAACCCTGCCCCTCAGCGCTCTCCCAGGCCTGCGCCTTCTGTTCTGAGGTGGCAGTAAGAGCCCTGCCTGGCTCTGCATTCTGGTCTTTCCTCTCGTTGTTCTTCCCTCATTCCTTCTTACCTCTCTCCCTTTCAGACCATGAAGGCATTGTTTCTATTAATAAAGGATTTTCAAAACCCTTGGTCTTCCATGCAATACTCAGGGATCCAAGCCATCAAACAAGAACTGTCCTCCTCAAATATTTCCTGGATAATCTCATCTTTTTTCCTGGCTTATACAAGGATGGTTGATTAGATTCATAAATTACCTCCCTAACCTCTTCAGTAAGTGACTGTCCAGCCCTCCCTTGGTTTTATTCAAATAGGTTATGAATTTTTAAATCATCAAGTGCTGGTTACTTTTTGCTTAAAACTTCATCTTTCAAATTATCTTTCCTCTTGAGTTTCACCAAAAACAGCAAAGAGAGATATATGCACTTTCAGAAACACTTTCCTTGGACATTTTCTCAGGTAAATGTTCAAGTTGATCACTTACAAGTTCCACTTGCCACAAAAACTACATATACAATTCAACCAAGACCTGTCACTTTATGATAAGAATTACCTCTCCTTCAGTTTCCAAAAACATATTCTTAATTTCTATTTGAGACTGTACCTGGAACATCTTTAACATTCACGTTTCTGGTAACATTCTGTTCATGATGATACATGTGTTCTATAAGACAATAGAAGCTTTCTCTGCAGCTCTTCTCACTTTTTTTCAGAGCCCTTACCTGAAGTGTCTTTAAAGACATATCTGTTAAAACCTTTGAGGCCATCAATATTTTCCTATAGTGAACTTCAAAATTCTCCTATGCTTTACCCATTATCCAATTCTAAAGCTACTTTCATAGTTTTAGGTAGTTACAGCAGTAGCAGCCCACTTTCCAGTACCAAAATTTGTATTAGTTTTCTAGGACTTCCATAACAAATGACCATAACTGGATGGCTTAAAAGAGAACTTTATTCTCTCACAATTCTGGAGGTTAGAATTTCAGAATCAGGGTGTCAACAAGACCATGAGCCCTCTGAAATTCTGAATAGAACTCTACCTTGCCTTTTCATAGCTTCCTGTGGTGATCTTCACTCTTTGGCATTCTTTTGCTCACAGCTGCATCCTTATATGGCATCTCTGTCTATGTGTTCAAATCTCCACATTCTTATAAGGACACCAGTCATACTGGATGAAGAGTCTAATCTTATTCCAGTATGATTTCACTTTAACTTAACTAATTCCATCTGTAACAATCCTGTTTCCAAATTAAATCACGTATAAGTTAGGAGTTCAGTCTATTTTTTAGGGAGGCACAATTTAACTCATAACAAATATGTATATTTGTAAAGCAAGACTACAAAAATAACTTGGAAGAAAATATAGAAATGCTTTTGAGCATTGTGGTGCATTAAGATTTTTTTAAAAGACCAAAATTCAAAAATAATAAATTCGACTACACTGCAATTATATACCTTTGTGGAAATGATTAATTACCCATGTGACAGTGAAATCTTCATACTTAGGAAAATATTTAGAAATTGTTAAAGATAAAATGCACAAATATGAGGAGTGAATTCATAGTAGGTGCTGAAAATCAGTAGAAATCTGAAAATTAACTTTTAATAGGTCCTAATTAACCACTCATTAGACTGGCAAAAAAGAAAGCAAGGTAAAATTTAACACAATATATTGTTGGTATGGATATGAGAGACAGGAAATTATCAGTACAGCTAAGAGGAGTATAAATGGTTACATCACCTTGAAACAATTTAAGAGTACTTTATAAACTTTTCTTATAACTATCTCATCATTTGACTCACTACATCAGTTAGCTGTTATCATCATATCATGACGATAAGCCACTGTTTAAAAGCCACTATGTAATAAACCACTCGAAAGCTCATTGATTCAAAGCCACAGTGTTTTATTCTCTTGGGTCTGTGGGTTAGCTAAGACATGTTTTTAAAGGTGTTAGTGGAGCACAAGTGAATAATTAGTATATGCATAGTGATACTTAAGGTTTTGGCTTAGAATCAATACATTATCATTTTCATCCACATGCTATTGACCAAAGCCAATCCCAAAGTCAAAGGGAAAAGTGTTCTTTGACTTGTTATGGAGGAGATAAACATATATTAAGGGGCATGGAAACAGGGACGAGTGAAGAATGTTAGCCAATAACTCGATTAAATGTGCTTTCTTGGTCACATATATTCAGAAGCTTATTACATGTAAAACATGTCCACACTCATCCCAATACCCTAATCTAATCACAGCATGAGGCCTGAAACCTAAAATCTTGAGATCTATATCAACTTTGGACTAGTCCTTCATGATCCAAAGATTTATGAATAAGAAAGAAAACATCCCCTCAACATACAATGGTCAAACAAGAAAAGGATATTGTCCATAGAAAATGTGTATTTAGATAATTTGAGATACATAAGACTCACTCCTTCATTTGCTCATAACCATTCTGAAATCCACCTGGATAAATGATGCCAGATCTCCGTAACTGTGGGGTAAGATATACACTTTACTAGGCACTGATTCTGCTCCCCATGACTGCTTTGCTATTCTAACATTCTCCTTGTATTTGCCCTAGGGACATCCTTACTTTTTCATCATTGTCTTTGGCCATTTCTAGAGAGATTTGTAAAACATGTTTTTTTTTTTTTTTTTTTTTTTTTGAGATGAAAAACTTTTCCCATCCTTCTTTATACTTCTTCATATCTGTAGAAAGTTGGGGACCAAGAGAACTTTTCTCATCTTGAACTATCTCAGTTAAGTCTTGCTGTAGCTTAACAAAATGTATTCTCTTAAAAACTTCAAGGATTTTCTGTACATTTGGTTCCAGTCAAGTATCTTTGCCACATTCTATCCCCATAATTCTTTTGGAGAGATCAATTTCCTTATATACATAATTAGAAGTCTTTAAGTACATATTTTTTCAGCAAAACCATGAAGTTATGTCTAAGTTCTTTTTTTTTAATTTTTATTTTTACTTTATTTTACTTTACAATACTGTATTTGTTTTGCCATACATTGACATGAATCCACCATGGGTGTATACGAGCTCTCAATCCTGAATCCCCCTCCCACCTCCCGCCCCATATCCTCCCTCTGGATCATTCCCGTGCACCAGCCCCAAGCATCCTGTATCCTGTATCGAACATAGGCTGGCACTTCGTTTCTTAGATGATAGTATACATGTTTCAATGCCATTCTCCAAAATCATCCCACCTTCTCCCTCTCCCACAGAGTCCAAAAGTCCATTCTATACATCTGTGTCTCTTTTGCTGTCTCGCATATAGGGTCATCATTGCCATCTTTCTAAATTCCATATATATGCGTTAGTATACTGTATTGGTGTTTTTCTTTCTGGTTTACTTCACTCTGTATAATCAGCTCCAGTTTCATCCATCTCATTAGAACTGATTCAAATGAATTCTTTTTAATGGCTGAGTAATACTCCATTGTGTATATGTACCACTGCTTTCTTATCCATTCATCTGCTGATGGACATCTAGGTTGTTTCCATGTCCTGGCTATTATAAACAGTGCTGCAATGAACATTGGGGTCCATGTTTCTCTTTCAGTTCTGGTTTCCTTGGTGTGTATGCCCAGCAGTGGGATTGCTGGGTCATAAGGCAGTTCTATTTGCAGTTTTTTAAGGAATCTCCACACTGTTCTCCATAGTGGCTGTACTAGTTTGCATTCCCACCAACAGTGTAAGAGGGTTCCCTTTTCTCCACACCCTCTCCAGCATTTATTGCTTGTAGACTTTTGGATCGCAGCCATTCTGACTGGTGTGAAATGGTACCTCATTGTGGTCTTGATTTGCATTTCTCTGATAATGAGTGATGTTGAGCATCTTTTCCCAAATGAAAAGATCTCCTAGTTTTCAGGTATCTTGTAAAAGTGACTCCCATTCTTTGATTTTTTTTCTTTGACCCCAGGTTGTATCTTAATTTAAGAATCTTTTATTGACAGGAGAGTTGGGGAACAAGATATTGCTTTTTTTTTTTTTTCTATCCAAAGTTTTGGGCTCTCTATATTACATCTAAATTCTGCCTGAAATCTGTCCAGTTGTTTCTGAGTTTATCCATTTCTTTGGTAGCTTATATGAAGCAACAATCTCAAACTTTTTGCCTAGAAGCTATCTTGGCACAAGCTCATTGAATACATTTTCTTTTATTAAATAAACATACGATAGTTTTACCAAATGTTTCATCACCACATAACATTGATTATAATAATAAATTGAAGATAATATAAAAGTATGACACACTTAAAAATATTTGATAAAATGTCATATCCATTCCTGAATAAAATAATTAACAGAATAGCATAAAAGGAAACACAAACACATACACACTTTTATATATTGCTTTACACTGAATCTATCTTGCAGCAACAAAAATTATGGTACCATTCTGCAGCATTCTTCAAAATTGTGCTATCATCAAAAATGTCAATGCCAGAAAATAGATTTTTAAAAAATATTAAGCTAGACAATATCATGAGATTTGATCTATAGAAATATTCCCAAGTTTTAAAGATGTAAAACAGAATAGACTTGAACAATTTTAAGCAACTCTATTTGGACATATACAAAGAAATAGAAAATGTTGGTATGCAATTTAAAAATGCTGTGTCTTACATTTGTATTCTTTCTTTGTGTATGAATTTGGCAAAAATCTAATTGTAAGCTTTAGTAATAATTGTATGGAATCTAAGGGAATATAAATGTCATACATGTATTTTTAAGAGTTAGGCTCTGAAACAAATGTGTTTTGAATGGTATACTGCACAGAGCACTTGTAAATAGCTAAATGTCACTAGGCATAGCCAATAGAAGAATTTCTCTTTCATAAACATTGAAAGAAGCAACACCTTCAAAACAAAGAATTTATTTATATGTGATCTCATGAGCAGTTCAACCAAATTAAAATATATACATTACATATAAGTTTAGGTCATACTGTGAAATTAGTTTACTTAAAAATTTTTTGGAACATTTGCTAAGCATAGTAACTAATAATTCTAAACAATTACTGAAAGTTATAGGTACATGGATAAGAATAAAAGTTAAAACATTTTCAAAAAATCAAATTGTCTATTTTTTTATTGTGGTTATCATCTTTTTAACCTCTTTTTTTGGGCATCTCTTTTATTATACTGAATAAAATTATAAAGTACTTTGAAAATGAATACAATAAAATTTATAAACTTTCACATCATTTGCACCTTTTTGCATACTTGCTATGTTTACCTTGCTTAACAGCAGAGGAGCCACCATCTCCTAGTCTCAGCTAACTTCCTGTTAAGCTTTGCCAATAGAGGGCTCTAGAAGGTAGTTAGAAGACAGAAAAAAGAAAAAAAAATCTTAATTCCAAATGCATTTGCTTGTGGTTTCTGTCAGCAAAGCCACACAACGGCCCTTCAGATGGAGGTGGCAGTTGTTTCCAGTTTTCAGCTTTTGTCTGTTTTTGCAGCATTTGCAGGAATGAGACCCATCATTCTCTTCCTCCAAACTCAATGATATGAAAACAACCCGATTAGAAAAGTAAAGAAAAAGATCTGAACAGACACCTCACTGACATAGATATGCAGACTGTAAATATGCAAATGAAAAAAGTGTTCAATATCATATATCTTTAGAGAATTACAAATTAAAACAACAATGAGAAACTCATGTATACCTATTCAGTTCAGTTCAGTTGCTCAGTTGTGTCTGACTCTTTGCTACTGCATGGACTGCAGCACGCCAGGCCTCCCTGTCCATCACCAACTCCCTGAATTTACTCAAACTCATGTCCATTGAGTCAGTGATACCATCCAACCATCTAATCCTCTGTTGTCCCCTTCTCCTCCCACCTTCAATCTTTCCCAGCGTATCAGGGTCTTTTCAAATGAGTCAGCTCTTCGCATCAGGTGGTCAAAGTATTGGAGTTTCAGTTTCAACATCAGTCCTTCGAATGAAAATTCAGGACTGATTTCCTTTAGGAAGGACTGGTTGGATCTCCTTGAAGTCCAAGGGACTCTCAAGAGTCTTCTCCAACACCTCAGTTCAAAAGCATCAATTCTTTGGCACTCAGGTTTCTTTCTTTATTAGAAAGAGTAAAAATCCAAAACACTAATGACAGCATGTTCCAAAGATGTGGAGCAATGGGAACTTTTAGTCCTTGCTAGTGGAAATACAAATAATATAACCACTTTGGAAGACATTTTAGAAGATTCTTAAAAAGCCAAACATTGGCTTAGCATATGATTCAGCAATTATAGTCCAATATATTTATACAAATGAATTGAAAAGTTATGTCTACACAAAAACCCTGTATGGGGATGTTTACAGCAGCTTTATTCATAATTGCCTCAAATTGAAAGAAACCAAGATATCCTTGAATAGGCATATAAACAAACTCTTCTACATTCCTATCAAGGCCACAAAAAGACAGGAAATATCTAAATGCATATGGCTTAATGAAAAGAACCAGTTTAAAAAGACCATCTATTGAAGGATTCTAACTATATGACCATTCTGAAAATACAAAAATTTTAGAGATTCCTGGAAATATCAGCAGCTACTAGAGATTTTGGAGTACAGATGGTGAGATGAATTAATTGAACTTGCTTATTTAACACTTTATTCTCACTCATTTAGATAATATACCTTTTCAACTGATTGCATCATGTCTTCAAATGTCTGCTTTGGGATTTCCCCAGTAGCTCAGTGGTAGAGAATTCACCTGCCATGCAGGAGACATACTGACTCAATATTCTTGCCTGGAAAAATCTCATGTACAGAGGAATCTGGCAGGATGCAGTCCATGGAGCTTCAAAGAGTCAGACATGACTGAGTACACAAGCATCCAATGTCTGCTTTATCTTTTATCCAGATCAATATTGTACAGGATGGGCAATAATATAAACACAGTTTTGAAGGGGTAGCTTTTAATTGGCTCTTGATTTGTCTTATTCCATGACACAAAAAGCTACTTGCTTTCTTTATTAATTAAAAAAAAAAACCCTTTATTTTAGCTATGTTGTGACAACTGAACAGCATGGAAGACTATTTTAGACTATAAGCTTTGCTTTGCTTATAATTAATCCCAAATTTCTTAAACCATTTAGTCTCAGTTCAACTTAAATGTGGGTATTTTAGTGTAAGTTCACTTTTCTTTTAATAGTCTGCACTGCTGCTGCTAAGTCACTTCAGTTGTGTCTGACTCTGTGTGACCCCGTAGACGGCAGCCCACCAGGCTCCCCCGTCCCTGGGATTCTCTAGGCAAGAACACTGGAGTGGGTTGCCATTTCCTTCTCCAGTGCATGAAAGTGAAAGGTGAAAGTGAAGTCGCTCAGTCATGTCCAACTTTTAGCGACCCCATGGACTGCAGCCTACCAGGCTCCTCCGTCCATAGGATTTTCCAGGCAAGAGTACTGGAGTGGAGTGCCATTGCCTTCTCCTATAGTCTGCATTAGGGGACTTAAAAACAATCTCCTATTTGTGTCTTACATGAACAAAAGTATCACTTTAAGTGAAAAAGAAGAAAGATGCAATGATATATAAAGTCAGCTAAGATTTCCATAAAGATTTATTTAATTTATTAAAGTATATGATGAAAAAGACAAAATATACAGCATAAGTGTGCATTCAGTTCAGTTCAGTCACTCAGTCGTGTCCGATTCTTTGTGATCCCATGAACTGCAGCATGCCAGGCCTTCTTGTCCATCACCAACTCCCAGAGTCCACCTAAACGCATGTCCATTGAGTCAATGATGCCATTCAACCATCTCATCCTCTGTCGTCCCCTTCTCCTCCTGCCCTCAACCTTTCCCAGCATCAGGGTCTTTTCCAATGAGTCAGCACTTCGCATTGGGTGGCCAAAAGTATTGGAGTTTCAACTTCAACATCAGTCCTTCCAATGAATATTCAGGACTGATTTCCTTTAGGATGGACTGGTTGGATCTCCTTGCAATCCAAGGGACTCTCAAGAGTCTTCTCCAACACCACAGTTCAAAAGCATCAATTCTTCGGCGTTCAGCTTTCTTTATAGTCCAACTCTCACATCCATACATGACCACTGGAAAAACCATAGCCTTGACTAGATGGACCATTGTTGACAAAGTAACGTCTTTGCTTTTCAATATGCTGTCTAGGTTGGTCATAAGTTTCCTTCCAAGGAGTAAGTGTCTTTTAATTTTATGGCTTTTAATTTCATTTGTAAGTGTACATTTCATAAATATATAAAGGATCTCATTTGATCTCTTGTAAATTTGTTGAACAATACTGCTTATTGTATTTTACTGACTTCTTTCAAAAACTTAGATTTACAGCTGCCAGAGAAATTATAAGTTGAAAAGTAATACTTCTGAAGATTCATATAATGTAAGGATATATATCCCTATATAAGTGGTTTTGTACCACATTAAACAAAATTTCTGGTTTAAATTCATCAAAATCACCTCAAATAAAAATTGAAATAATGCTATATTTATGTTATTTCTACCTTTAAACTTTATCTCTAAAGCCTTTAGGGAAGCCCTTGTGGAATGCACCAATGGTCAATTAACATATGGCAAAGAAGGCAAGTATATTCAATGGAGAAAATACATTATCTTCAATAAGTGGGCTTCCCGGGTGGCTCAGAGGTTAAAGCATCTGCCTCCAATGTGGGAGACCCGGGTTCAATCCCTGGGTTGGGAAGATTCCCTGGAGAAAGAAATGGCAATCCACTCCAGCATTCTTGCCTGGAGAATCCCATGGACAGAGAAGCGTAGTAGGTTACAGTCCACGGGGTCGCAAAGAGTCGGACACGACTGAGCGACTTCACCTCACCTCACCTCACCTCACCTCAATAAGTGGTGCTGGAAAAACTGGACAATTACATGTAAAAGAATGAAAGCAGAACACTCCCTAACACCACACACACAAAAAAATAACTCAAAATGTCTTAAAGACCTGAATGGAAAAGCTAGACTCTATAAAACTATTAGAGGAAAACATAGGCAGAACACTCTTTGCCATAAATTACAGCAAGATCTTTTTTGACCCATCTCCTAGAGTAATGAAAATAAAAATGAACAAATGGAACTTATTTAAATTTAAAAGTTTTGCACAGCAAAGGAAATCATAAGATGAAAAGGCAAACCTTAGAATGAAAGTCAAGTTGGCCATTTGGAAGCATCATTATAAAGCTAGTGGAGGTGATAGAATTCCAGTTGGGCTATTTCCAGTCCTAAAAGATGATGCTGTGAAAGTGCTGTGCTCAATATACCAACAAATTTGGAAAACTCAACAGTGGTCACAGGACTGTAAAAGGTCAGCTTTCATTCCAATCCCAAAGAAAAGCAATGCCAGAGAATGTTCCAACTACCTCACAACTGTACTCATTTCACATGCTAGCAAAGTAATGCTCACAATTCTCCAAGCTAGGCTACAACAGTGCATGAATCGAGAACTTCCAGATGTTCAGGCTGGATTTAGAAAAAGCAGAGGAACCAGAGATCAAATTGCCAACATCCGTTGGATCATAGAAAAACCTAGAGAGTTCCAGGAAATATTTATATCTGCTTCATATACTACCCTAAAGCCTTTTACTATGTGGATCACAACAAACTGGAAAATTCTTAAAGAGATGGGAATACCAGGCCACCTTACCTACCCTCCTGAGAAATCTGTATGGAAGTCAAGAATCAACATTTAGAACCAGAGATGAAACAACAGACTGGTTTTAATTTGGGAAAGGAATATATCAAGACTGTGTACGACCACCCTGATTATTTAACTTACATGCAGAGTGCATCATGAGAAATGTTGGGCTGGATAAAGCACAACTGGAATCAAGAAATAACAATAACATCAGATATGAAAATGACACTAATTTATGGAAGAAAATGAAGAAGAACTAAAGAGCCTCTTGATGAAGGTGAAAGAGGAGAATGAAAAAGCTGGCCTAAAATTCAACATTCAAGAAATGAAGATTATGGCATCTGATCCCATAACTTCATGGAAAATAGATGGGAGAACAATGGAAACGGTGACAGACTTTATTTTCTTGGGCTCCAAAATCACTGCAGATTGGACTGTAGTCAAGAAATTAAAAGACACTTGTTCCTTGGAAGAAAAGCTATGACCAACCCAGACAGCATATTAAAAAGCAGAGACATGAATCAGCCATAGGTATGGCTGTCTAGGTTGGTCATAGATTTTCTTCCAAGGACCAAGCATCTTTTAATTTCTTGACTGCAGTCACCATCTGCAGTGACTTTGGGGCCCAAGAAAATAAAGTCTGTCACTGCATATATGTTGAGGTTTGACAGAAAACAGCAAAATTCTGTAAAGCAATTATCCTTCAATAAAAAAATAAATTAAAAAAAAAAAGCAGAGACATTACTCTGCCTGCAAAGGTCCATCTAGTCAAAGCTATGGTTTTTCCAGTAGTCATGTGTGGATGTGAGAGTTGGACCATAAAGAAAGCTGAGTACCAAAGTATTGGTGATTTGACCCATGGTGTTAGAGAAGACTCTTGAGAGTGCCTTGGATGCAAGGAGATCCAACCTGTCAATCTTAAAGGAAATCAATTCTGAATATTCATTGGAAGGACTGATGCTGAAGGTGAAGCTCCAATACTTTGGCCACCTGATGCGAAAAGCCAACTCACGAGAAAAGACTCTGATGCTGGGAAAGATTGAGGTCAGGAAGAAAAGGGGATGACAGAAGATGAGATGGTTGGATGGCATCACTAACTTGATGGACGTGAGTTTGAGCAAGCTCTGGGAGATGGTGAAGAACTGGGAAGCCTGGTGTGCTGTAGTTCAGGGGGTCACAAAGGGTAGGATGCAACTGAGTGGACTGAACAATAGCAACAAAAGAATGGGAGAAAATATTTGCAACAAAGCAACTGATAAGGGATTAATCTCCTAAATACAGAAACAGCTCATGCAGCTCAATATCAAAAAAATAAACAATGCAAATAATAATGGTTCAAAATAATAGTAGGTTCAAAATAATAATAGGTTTAAAATGTAAACAGACATTCCCCAAAGAACATATGCACATACCAACAAACACATGAAAAGACACTCAACATCACTAATTATTAGAGAAATGCAAATCAAAACTCCAATGAAGTATCATCTCGCACCAGTCAGAATTTTGTTTTTTAGTTTCTAAGTTGTGTCCAAATGTTTTGAAACCCCATATACTGGAGCCTACCAGGCTCTTCTGTCCTTGAAATTTTCCAACAAGTATCCTTGCAACATGCAGCAAAAATACCGGAGTGAGTTCCATTTCCTTCTCCAATCAGTCAGAATGGCCACCACCAAAAATCTCCAACCAAACATGCTGGTGTTGGTGTGGAGAAATGGAAACCTTCTTACATTGTTGCTGAAATATAAATTGATATAATCAGTATGGAGAACAGTATTGAGGTTTCTTAAAAAACTGAAAAAAGAACTACTGCATGACCTGGACGTATGCTAAAAGAAAGCCATAATTCAAAAAGACACATGCACTCTAATATTCATCGAAGCACTATTTACAATAGCTAGGATATGAAAGCAATCTAATTGTACATCAGTAGAGGAATGGATAAAGAAGATGTATCACGTATATATGATGGAATATTACTCATCCGTGAAAAGGAATGAAACTGTGCCATTTGCAGAGACCTAAGTGGACTTAGAGAATCTCATACAGAGTGAAGATATCAGAAAGGGAAAGACAAAGATTTCATGTTAACACATATATGTGAACTTTAGAAAAATTATATAGATAATCGTCTTTGCAAAGTAGAAACAGAGATTCAGATGTAGAAGGAATATATGGATACCAAGGGGGAAAGGTAAGGGGGTGGGGGGATGAATTGGGAGACTGGCGTTGACATATATACACTACTATGTATACAACAGATAACTAAGGAAAACCTACTGGATAGCAGAGGGAACTCTACTTGGTTCTCTATGGTAGCCTAAATGGGAAGGAAATCTAAAAAAGAGGGGATATACATATCAGCTGAAACTGATACCACAGTGTAAAGCAACTATACCCCCCCCCAAAAAAAAAATATTTGGAAAAAACCAGCTATTATTTGATGCTGAGATTTACAAACATTAACAATAAAATTATCTTTAGAATTTATATACAATATAAAGTTTCCTACAGCTTGGCTGCCAGTATGTACTCCTTGATGTAAATTCCTACACAAAATGCATTAGCTCTGTTTCCCCAAGAAGTAGATAGCCAGATGGAATGAGACATGTAAAGATTTATTGAGGAAAACAACTGTGGAGAATAGAGAGGAAGTTGGACAAATTTCAGACCACAGTGCACATCTGCCTTATGAAGGAGAACGAGGAGGAAGAAGGATGAGTAGGAAAACTCTCACATGATAGTACAGTTCTGAGAAAATTTTGTCCAGGGTATGGTGAGTGCCTGAGTCAAATCCACCTTCCAGAGCAATCTGGTTTCTCACAGGAAATGTTCAGTGCCGGGATCCTGGTCTATTCAGGTCTACTTAGTTGGGAGCAGCTCTGCAGAAGGATGCCTTTGTCATAGATGTGAAACAGTAGTAGCTGGGACTGCTGATCAACCACGTGCTTCCCAAAGCAGATCTGAGGGGCTCATTTCCATGGCTATTCCTCATCATGCATTACCTAGGAGGATTTTCTTTCCTGTAGAGAAGGATCTCTCTGATTCCTCTGAAATGACAGTTTAACTTCCTTTTCTTTGGTGAAGAACTTGAATATTGTTTGTTGCTTCTTTATTTCACAGCTTGGCAATTTTTTCATTATAAAGTACTGAACTTCTAGAATGCCATGGAAGAATTCCAGTTATGTTTGGGTGCTTAAGATTTATCTCTATTATTCGTCTGAACTTTTGAGTGAACAATTTCCTTCCTTCCTCCTCTACTGATCCTTGTATTCCATCTTCCTGGTAATCTGCTTAGCTCCAGAGTTCCCCTTTATTTTATCCTAATTAATATGACTACAATAATTGGGTAGAGAAAATTACTACAATTGTTAAGATCAGATACCTTCTGTTTCTTTTGTGTTTAATAGATTATTTTATATAAGATATAACAATTATATAATTATATAAATATATGATTTTCATAGAAATATATAAAATTATATGATTTTTATATAATATAACATAATTTATTATAATTATAGATAATTTTTACATCAAAACTAGGATGAAAACTTTAAAAAGTGGTTATATAACTGAATTATACACACCTTGCTTTCCTCCAGCTTCCCTCGTGGATCAGACAGTAAAGAATCTTTCTGCAATGCAGGAGACCTGAGTTCAATCCCTGGGTTGGGAAGATTCCCTGGAGAAGGAAATGGCAATGCACTCCAGTATTCTTGCCAGGAAAATCCCATGGACAGAAGAACCTGGCGGGCTACAGTCCATGGGGCTGCAAAGAGTCAGACTGAATTGAGTCACTAACACTTTCACTTTTGTTTTCCTCCAACTGTGTCTAAAAATAAAATACATTTTCCAAGGGAAGTAATCCTCATTATAATGTAAAACTTAGTTGTATTGATATTTAAAGATCTTTGGATTTATTAATAATGCATGACCTTTACTTTTCATTGTTTTAATTGCCATAAGATTATGTCGTGGCACACACCAAAAAAAAAAGTTACTGTTTATTTCTTATAAGCTTTTAAACTGAAAAAAAGAACCATATAACTCCTTTTCTATGAAATATGTTTTATCCAATTTGAAAATGTGGCTGCAGTGTAATTTACTTACAGCTGGGTGATTTGCAATTATTTATCAGTTGGGAACTTCTTCACATTTATTAAAGCAATATATTTAATAAATTGTCAACAAATTCTGTATTGGGAAGGATATGGATAATTTTCTATCCAGTGAAAATTAGATATCTTCATCTTAGGAAACACTTTACCTAAAGCTAAAATATAATTTTGATTTTATACTTTTCTTAATTTTTCTTTATTAGGTATCTTAGGCGAATCCTCATTATAATTTTGTTCCAAGTTTGTCTGCTTTTAAACCAGTAAAATCAGCAGTAATCACTTGTAATTTTTTTGTATTTTTATATGTATTAGTTGTGATGATATATGATCTAGCTACAAATCTGTTTTCCCTTTTACATAAAGTCATGTTTAAGTTTTAGCATTATAAAATTCCAATTTCCTTTACAATGAACAATAACTGAGTATAATTCAACTATTAAGATATAGGGAAAGAAATGCATAAAATTCAGGATGATTTCATTAAAGTGCAACTTGTGTGGTTTTCTTTTTGATTGGCTAAAACATAGATGTGAGGCTAGAACATCCAACTTGAACTTGAGGGAATATGAGGTTTGCCTAGTGGAGCAAATAAAGTTATATCCTTTACGACTTTGTGGAACATAGCCTTTAATATCAGCTCTGAAGTTATCTTTTCTCTCAACAAATAGTAATGAATTAGAAGCAAATATATTTTATTCTCCTATCTTCATTTTCATTTTGTATACCTATCTTAAATATGTCTATCAGAATAAATATTGAAAAAAGTACAGACTTTAAGCCAGACTTCTAAAATTAATTTCTGCTTCTAACATGGAATAGCTATAAAAACTTGGCAAGATATTATACCTACTCTGTCTCAGGTTTCTTATTGAAAAAGTAAAGTTAA
>SJYT01021236.1:53250-70342 GCA_006410635.1 Cephalophus harveyi
TTTTGGAGCCCAAGAAAATAAAATCTCTCACTGTTTCCATTGCTGTCTCTTATACACATCTCTTAACCTATTGCAATTTATATTCTCTTCAAATGAGTAAATATTTTATAACTATTTGCGTTAGTTTAAAAAAGCTAATTAATAAGGGAAATGTTATTTTTTAAAAAAATTATATATTTTTCAGAGTTAATTTTGTGGTGCAAATACAAGAATCCATCCTAAGTTTGAAAATCTTTTAGTTTTTAGTTCTTTCTTGCAATTGTGAAAAATGTAATAGAAATTAATGATGTACAGTTTTGATGTTCTTCAAGAAGCAAGGTGTTCCTAGATTTTAATCTGTTATCTCTTCTGCAATAGACTCTTATCTCCATGTTTGCATATTCTCCTGTGACTCTAAAAACATCAGGAAACTATGATTTGAAACACAACAGTTCTGCTATATTTGCAGTTTAAATATAAAATGGCAGAGGTGTTGATCATTAAATAAGCATATCAACAACTATCTTTAAAGTAATGCTTCATATTTAATGCATGTTTTCTATAGTTTTCTAATTTCTATTTCATCAAAGAATAGCAAGTTTTAACTGAAGTATTTTTTATTTGGATGATGAATATCTCATTTGCACACAGGAAATCAAGACTGATGTATTGAATCAAAAAATAAAATAGTAAGTTATTTTCACCTAAAAAAATTACAACACTTGATGTGAGCTATATAAAGAGGAAAAGGTGGGTTTTTTTAATAACTTCTATCAAAATAAGAAACTTTTTGAGAATACATTTTGAATTGTTTTCAATTCTGAGCAGAAAGAATTCCTCTGTTTTAATAATCTTCAAAAAGGAAATGAGAAGGGACAGAAGTGGCCATAGGAGGTATTAATCCATCAGCAATTTTTTCATCTGCCAGAGGTGGAACTTATGAAATAGTGACTTGGTGTGAAATCATACATCTGAATGTTGCTTTAAGTGAATAGAAAACGTTCTACTTTTTTTAGTCTTATATGTACTGTATGCTCATTCTCTTTAAAGAAAAGGGATCAAATCTCTTTATATTCTGTAATATAAGATTTTAAAAGTCCCAATAAAATGGTAACAGAAAATTCCATCTTCATTTGGTTTTTATTTCTGCTAGTATTATGTATATATAAACTTAGGAGGTGTAATGTAGAATATGAAGAAAAAAATAATACTAGTCAGGCTATAGAACATGAATTTTGCATATGAGTGTTTATAATCTTAAGAACACAAAACACTCATATCCATTTCCTCTGCCTTGGCTCACACTCTCTTCTCCATAATTAAGAATTTTGCTCCTAAAATTATTGCTGCTCTTTCCCATATCACCAAATTCTGCATCATTAAGAACATATTTCACCAGCAAATAAAATGCATAATAGAAACACTGTCAAACTTCTTTGATCCCACATGCCAGTTCAACGCAAGATTTTCTCACATCTTTTTCCACTTCTAGGAGAATTTCTCAAAACTGTCATCCATGCTCTTGGATTCAAGCATTTCACCACTTTATACTGTTTTTAACTTATTCCAGTTGGACTTCTTTCCTCTCAGCTGAAAATCTGTTGAAGTCCTCTTGCTTCTCCTTTTATCTCTGTTTTTCTACACTCTCTGCTAAAGTGAAGTCGCTCAGCGTGTCTGACTATTTGCAACCCCATGGACTGGAGCCTACCAGGCTCCTCTGTCCATGGGATTTTCCAGGCAATAGTACTGAAGTGGATTGCCATTTCCTTCTCCAGGGGATCTTCCCGACCCAGGGATTGAACCCAGGTCTCCTGCATTGTAGACAGATGCTTTACTGTCTGAGCCCCCAGGGAAGTCCTGGTGGCTTCCCTGCTAAAGTGGACCTATATCAATGTTTTCAGTTCAGTTCAGTCGCTCAATCATGTCTGACTCTTTGCGATCCCATAGACTGCAGCACACTAGTCTTCCCTGTCTATCACCAGCTCCCAGAGCTTGCTCAAACTCCAGTCCATTGAGTTGGTGATGCCATCCAACCATCCCATCCTCTGTCATCCTCTTTTCCTCCTACCTTCAATCTTATCCAGCATCAGGGTCTTTTCCAGTGAGTTAGCTCTTCGCATCAGGTGGCCAAAGTATTGGAGTTTTGACTTTAGCATCAGTCCTTCCAATACTCATTCAGGGTTGATTTCCCTTAGGATTGACTTGTTTGATCTCCTTGCAGTCCAAGGGACTCTCAAGAGTCTTCTCCAACACCACAGTTCAAAGCATCAATTATTCAGCACACAGCTTTCTTTATAGTCCAACTCTCACGTCCATACATGACTACTGGAAAAGCCATAGGTTTGACTAGACAGACCTTTGTTGGCAAAGTAATATCTCAGCTTTTTAATATGCTCTCTAGGTTGGTCATAGCTTTTCTTCCAAGGAGCAGCCATTTTAATTTCATGACTGTAGTCATCATCTACAGTGATTTTGGAGCCCAAGAAAATAAAATCTCTCACTGTTTCCATTGTTTGCCTATTTACTTGCCATGAAATTATGGGACTGGATGCCATGATATTAGTTTTTTGAATGTTGAGCTTTAAGCCATATTTTAAAAGTCATCTATTTGCTTGTGACTCTAAAATCTATGTCTTCAAGAAATTTTTACATTTCATACAGTAAGTGTAAATATAATTGTAATAAACACAATTGTTGTATTTGTTTTTAAGCTTTATTCAAGTATGTGCTAAAAAAGTCTTCCTTGTTCAGTCACCCTAAACTAACATCGACTGTCATTCTTTATTCCATTTTGCTGTTTTATCAATTTTTGCAGGGGTTTTATCACTATTTGATTTTTGATTACAGGATTAGATATTTATTTTCTGTATTGGTCTTCACTATTATTTATTTCTCTGATTCAATTTCTTGTATAATCAGAATGTATGTACATGACAATTAGGGAATCTGTTTTGTTCACCCCTGTAATACCAGCACTAAAAAATACTAGAAAATACAGAAAAGTGCTCAATAAGTTTTATCAAGCAAATAAATAAATTTACCTTTTATATTTGCTCTCAACTTTCTTCCAACTTATTAAAAATAAAGAACAAATTTGAAACATGGTTTAAAGCCTGTTTATAACTCTTCAACTCCTCTCCATATATCCTCTTGCCTCATTTACTGCTTTTCAACTACACTNAAGCAAATAAATAAATTTTCCTGTTGTATTAGCTCTCAAATTTCTTCCAACTTATTAAAAATAAAGAACAAATTTGAAACATGGTTTAAAGCCTGTTTATAACTCTTCAACTCCTCTCCATATATCCTCTTGCCTCATTTACTGCTTTTCAACTACACTGATCTTATTTGTAATGATAAATATACTAAACAAATTCACACAAGAATCTTTGTCTGGATTATTATTGTTACATCATTGATGTCTGTCTCCTTTCAATCATTAACTGGAAATTTTTCTATGTTATTCAGAACAACATATCTTAGAACCACTTTGGTATATTATAGGAATTCAGTTTTTATTATTAGAATAGCTTAATTGTTGAATATATGGTTTAATTAGACTATTTAATAAACAGGTGAAGAGTAAGTGGTGAACTTAAGAAAACTTCCTGACGAAAACCAATTTGGTGGATGTGAAAAACAAAAGTAAGTGCTTTTCAATAAAATGTATTAACTCCTGTGATTTAAAATATATCCAGTGTATTGATTGCTCCAACAGATATATATTCAGCTTAGTTTTCTCTACTATTTATTTCCTCTGCTACCTAGTGAACAATTTATCCAGACTCCAACTTATCTAAAATCCACCTCATTAGCTTCCTCCTGAAATCTGCTATTCTATTCTGCCAATAGTTGCAGGTTAGTTTCCCTAGGAATAAAGCTCTAAAAAAGAGATTTATTGACAGCAATCAACACACAAGTTCTGCTGAATGTATGCTGAACTGCTGAAGTGTGTCCAGATTTGGTTCAGATGTTATGCCCTAAGCAGTGAAGGTGAACAAAAGCTTCTGTTCCCAAAACAAGTAGATATACAAGAGGAAACCTCAGTATCCTCACCACTAAATAAGATCATGAGAATAACATTTCTCATGAAAAGTAGTAGCTTGAAATAGAATGTATTTTATTAAAATCAGTTCAGTTCAGTGGCTCAGTCGTGTCTGACTCTTTACGATCCCATGAATTGGAGCACGCCAGGCCTCCCTGTCCATCACCAACTCTTGGAGTCCACCCAAACCCATGTCCATCGAGTCAGTGATGCCATCCAACCATTTCATCCTCTGTTGTCCCGTTTTCTTCCTGCCCTCAATCTTTCTCAGCATTATGGTCTTTTCAAATGAGTCAGCTCTTCGCATCAGGTGGCCAAAGTATTGAAGTTTCAGCTTTAGCATCATTCCTTCCAATGAACACCCAGGACTGATTTAGTTTAGGATGGACTGGTTGGATCTCCTTGCAGTCCAAAGGACTCTCAAGAGTCTTCTTCAACACCACAGTTCAAAAGCATCAATTCTTCGGTGCTCAGCCTTCTTTATAGTCCAACTTTCACATCCATACATGACCACGGGAAAAACCATAGCCTTGACTAGACAAACCTTTGTTTGCAAAGTAATGTCTCTGCTTTTTAATATGCTGTCTAGGTTGGTCATAACATTTCTTCCAAGGAGTAAGTGTCTTTTAATTTCATGGCTGCAATCACCATCTGCAATGATTTTGGAGCCCTCCAAAATAAAGTCAACCACTATTTCCACTGTTTCCCCATCTATTTGCCATGAAGTGATAGGACCGTATGCCATGATCTTCATTTTCTGAATGTTAAGCTTTAAAAGCCAACTTTTTCACTCTCCTGTTTCACTTTCATCAAGAGGCTCTTTAGTTCCTCTTCATTTTTTGCCATAAGGGTGGTGTCATCTGTATATCTGAGGTTATTGATATTTTTTCCAGCTATCTTGATTCCAGCTTGTGCTTCCTCCAGCCCAGCATTTCTCATATTTCTCAAAAGCATATTTCATGCTTTTATAAGAAAATGTTTTAATAAGTAACCATGGGCTATAGTGGCTCAGATAGAAAGAATCCTCCTGCAGTGCTGGAGACTTGGGTTCAGTCCCTTGGGGGAAGATCCCCTGGAGGAAGGCTTGCAACCACTCCAGTATTCCTGTCTGGAGAATCCCCATGGACAGAGGAATCTGGGGGGCTACAGTCCATGGGGTTGCAAGAGTCGGACACAACAGGTGTTAAGCACACACCCATAGGGGTAGAAAAGTAGATTTTAGAGTATAAGTGTTAATTAAGTCCTCAGAAACTGAAGAGATGAAGTGTCCAATGTGGAAAATTAGGGAAATTTATTTTTTGTTCTTATGGAAAAAAAGGGACAAATAATTGCAATGGCAGGGTGAATTGCCTGATTAGGCAAATACTGAGATGATATGGAATTGAGAACCATATACAGTAAAGCATGTTATAGAAATTTCTTACTGGAGGGAAGTAATGATTGTAATTGTTGCTCTTTAAAGTTCTGTTTAAATCAATGTATGTTGTTTGAATATATATATAAATATTATAAATATAATTATATTATATATTTATATATTTAAATATATTAATTATATATTAATATTTATATATAAATATATTAATTATAATATTATAATTATTTATAATTATATATTATTTATAATATTATAAATATATAATATTTATATATTTAAATATATAATATATAAATATAAATATATCTTCTATTCTTACCACCATTCCATTCAATATAGACTTCCACATTTAAATCTCTCCTGAGGGGACGTGCGTGTTTGTGTGTAGGTGTGTTTCTGTGAGTGAATTTTTTATATGTGAAGGCACAATGAAACAAAAATAACAACTGTCTGATATTGAAATGATTCCTAAATGGAGGCAATTCATTGTCAGTTGGAGTCAGCTCTAGATGAGAAAGAAAATCAAAGCCTTCTAGAAGTTTAAGAATGCTAAAAAATAGGACCTTGGAATTCCACTATACACACATGTTTAGTTATTTCTCAGGACATCCTGCCTTGATGCAAATCTCCCTTTTTAAATTGTGAACTGCTGGAATCAGATAATATATTTTATTCAGACATTGTAGGGTTTGCATTTATTCGAACAAGTTCTCTAAACAGAAGACTTTTATTTTTAAAACTTTTGCCCCTCACTGTTTTGTTCATTTATTTGTTTTGTTTTGTTTTCTTGCATTTAGTTTCTTAGATTATATCCTTCCATCTCTGCAGTTGAAAACTAAGGCTGGGTTAATGTTTAGTTGTCTACTGTTTTGTAACAGGTTGTCCCAAACTTAGTGGTTTAAAATAACAATATTTATTATATCACCATTTCTGTGCAATAGGAATCCAGACATGGCTCAGCTGAGCCTTCAGGCCCTGAGTCTTTCACAAAGGTGCAGTTATGGTGTTGGGCAGGACTGTGGTCTCATCTGTAAACTTAGAATGGATCCATTTGCAAGCTCATTCTACTAATCATTAGCAGTATTTCTTCTTCTTTTTTTTTTTTTTTGGTACAGGCTGTTGAATGAGGTGAAGAGGTGAAGTCACTCAGTCGTGTTCGACTCTTTGCGACCCCATGGACTGTAACCTACTAGGCTTCTCCGTCCATGGGATTCTCCAGGCAAGAACACTGGAGTGGATTGCCATTTCCTTCTCCAGGGGATCTTCCCGACCCAGGGATCGAACCCGGGTCTCCCACATTGGAGGCAGACGCTTTAACCTCTGAGCCACCAGGGAAGCCCACAGGCTGTTGAATAGGCCTCAGTTTCTAAAAAGCTATTGACAGTAGGCTTCCCTTGCTTTCTTGTTACATGGGTCTTTCCATGAAACAGTTCTTAACAAGGTAGCTGGCTTCATCAGAGTGAGTATGTATGAGGTCAGAAAAAAAAGTACCAGCAAAACAGAACTCAGAGTCTTTGGGAACTTAACCTCAGTAGTGATGTCACTTCAATTTTGCAATAAAGGGACAGAATTATACTAAGTCATGAATATCAGTAGGCAAGATTATTGTGGGCCATCTTGGAAGTTGCCTACTAAAACCCATGAATTTTAAGGCAACTCTTAGGTAAATAAAATGTGTCTGATGACTTCAAATCACAAAACACAGTCTTGCTTAAGTCATTAGAAAATTTAGTCAAGTGTGTTTGCCAAATTTTCAGTCTTAAGTTAAAAATTATTCCCTGATCCTTTCCCAGTTCAAGTCTGTTGGGAAAGATGATTGGTTTGCTTTTCTCTTTTTCCAGCCAACACTTCTAAGTCTCCGATTCAGAACTGGATGCTGCATATGTACTGAGAAAACAGCCACATTTTGTTTAATAAAAATGTTGCCCTTTGGAGTGACTTTAAAAAAAAGTGGGTGGTCTGCCCTTTCTTATCATGCTAAACCAAGTTTATGATATTTTCAGGGTGAGGTATAAGGAAAAAACAAATATAGGAGTAATGTTATAATTCAACTCTCAGGGCTTCAAAGAGTTTTAGTTGGATTTTCTCTTTTAAAAAATTGTATGGATGTTGCCAATCATTCAGGTGTTGGCAGTTAGTTATCTAAAGATGTCTTGATCAGGGCAAACATATCTCTATACCTTTTAGTCATTTTGGCTTTGGTTCAACTACAAAGTTTGTAGTGGTACCTCTTTTGCCTTTCTGCTAAGTTTTATTATATCTCAAAGTAGTTTTCTTCAATTCTGTTCAAGACAAAACCATCCTAACTCTCTTGTGGCATGGCACACATCTGGTTCTTGGTTAAAACAGATGCTTTATCCCAACAAGCTCTGGAAGAGTGAGCCACCCAAAGCTGATATTTTTCTACCTGCTAGTCATATCATTGCTTTCCCTTTAGATATTTCTGTAGGACACATGGGCTTCCCAGATGGATCAGGGATAAAAAACCTGCCAATGCAGGATACGTGGGTTTGATCACTGGGTGAGGAAGACCCCTGGAGGAGGAAATGGCAACCCACTTCAGTATTCTTGCTGTGATAATCCCACGGACAGAGTAGCCTGTGGGCTACAGTCCATGAGGTCACAAAAAGGTGGACATGCCCAAAGTGACTTAGGACGTGTGCATGCACATAGGACTCACATGCTATTGCACTTTTCATGAGGGCATTAATCAAGTTCACTGAGTTTTCTTAAAGCTTCAGTTCCCACTCGTCTCCTGCCCTGGTGGAGGAAGTGGAACTTAAAACAGACCCTAGCTTTGTCAGTAAATTTTATTCTAATCTCTAACTCTAGATACTTTTAGACTTTATAATGTGAGTAAATGTGGAAAAACAAAAAAAATTAGAACCTTTTTTGCTCATCCTTTGAAAAACTTTTGCAATCTTGTTTCTACTTTAGATTACGATATTTGTTTTTGTAATTCCATAAGCAATACCTCCTAAATAGAGGTGGGCTCCATAAATATTTTTAAATAAGTGAATATTATCATGCTAATTAAGTATTATATCCTTTCATGATATTCCAATTGTGATAAATAATGGAATAAGTAACCATAGCATGTTTTATATGCTTTGCATCAAGTACCCAGACATCTTGTAAAGCATTTTCTTCAGACAGTATCCTCAGAAGCAGACTACAGAGTTGAGGAGTTTACAAATGATATAACACATTAGCTGTTTTTCTTCCCTAGACATTCTCTTTCCTATGAGGAACAGTGTTTTTTTTTTTTTTTTTTAATGCAGACCATTTTAAGTCTTTATTGAATTTGTTACAATATTGCTCATGTTTTTTTATGTTTTGGTTTTTTGCCTGCAAAGCATGTGTGATCTTAGCTCCCCGACCAGGAATGAACCTGCATCGCCTTCACTGGAAGACAAAGTCTTAACCACTGGACCACCAGGGAAGTCCTCAAAAGATGCTTTTTTGACACTGCTTGTATTGGAGTGGTTGGATAAGCGTATTTAATTCAGTGATACAATCATGGTGACTGTGCACCTGAAGTATATAATCTGCAAGTTCTAAATTTGAAATTTTGACATCTCCATGTCTATAGCCTACCACCTGAATGTGTCCTATCTTCTCTAAGCTCTGAAGCTAAGCTGGATCAGGCATGATTTGTATTTGGATAGGAGACACCTCCCCCATTTTCTCTCATTGGTTCAGACTATAGGAAAGACATTAAATATGCTATATATGCTGATCCCCTCTATCCTCAAATTTTAACACTAAATCTATAAAGTAGATATTTTAATGGTTCATTGAAAGGAAATACATGCTCTCACATACACATTCACACATACATGTATACATGAACACTCATACATACTATCTACATCTATCTACTACCAATCTGTTTACAATATAGAATTACAACATAGAATAAGAACTAGATCCTTCATTTGAAGGAATCTTAAGGGACGAAATATAAGTTGGAAGCAATGAGTAATGTGGGGTGACACACTAGAGAGAAAGAGCAATGTTCAGGATGGCTCGTGACACTGGGGAGGAGCTATGAGATTCCTGGTCCAGAAGATGTGATGCTGGCTCATTTCAAATGGCAGCAGTTGAACTTCACCTGCCACCAAGGCATTTAAGTAAGGCTTGGCAGATTCACATCCCTTCATACAAAAAGGCTAATATAAAGAGATACATAATTCAGTTAAAATAATAAGAAATTAGCAATACAGGACAAACACTGATCCAAAAACCAAACACCTCATGGTAATCAGTATTAGAGAAGAACCAAATACATCCCCAAACAGGAGGACAGAGCCAAGACATTACTCATAGGAAAATATAGAGTATTAAATGTTTTTATTTTAAGTAACAAAGACAAAAAGAAATTAAAAGGGTGATTGCTATAGATAAAGTTGGAATTAATGGATTGGAAAACAACTGTATAATTCATTAATTAAAATTCCTGTTTTTTACAGACAAAATCTATGCTAATTGTGATTAGAGAAGAAAGGGAGAAGGCATTTACAAGCAAGATTGGGGACAAAAAGAACACAAAGCTTAAGATTTAAGGAAGAGTGGTAAATAAGTATAAAGGGTGAATGCTGTGTTCAACTTTATGGTAATAAATCTGACAACATAGACAAATGGTCAATTTTCTGGGAAAAATATACATTTCCAAAATTGGCTTAGAAAAAAAGTATAGTTCCTCAAGAGATCAATAACTGCAGTAGATGTAAAAAAGGTAGTAAATTTTCTACATATAAAGGGAGACAGTGCCAAGGCAGTTTTAGAGAGCAAGCGTTCAAGAAAGAGATCATTCTCGTGTTCTATAAAATATTCTGGAGGATTTTTTTTTTTTTTAAAGTGGAGAGCTTTCCAATGCATTTTTACAAGGATTACAGAGTCCTGATACAAATTTCCTCAAAACAAAGAGTACTAATAAACAAACAGATCTGGCCAGTCTCACTGTCTAACATAGGTGCTCAAAATATAAAAATGAATAATTGCACAAATAACTAGATCTTATTAAAAGGAACTACTATGAAAAATGTATAATTATCATGACTTATTTCAGACTTGCAAGGTTAATGTCACAACACCCTACATCAGAGCACTACATTTGTTACAGCTGATAAACCTACAGTAATATAATACAGGGGCTTCCCATGTGGTGCTAGTGGTAAAGAACCTACCTACCAGTGCAGGAGACTTAAAGTCCTTAGCTTATATTAGGGAATACCCTTGATGTTATATATTCTGTGGATTTGTAAAAATGTATAATGACATGTATCCATCATTAATGTACCATACAGAATATTTTCACTGCTGTAAAAGTTTCCTCTACTCTGCCTGTTCATTTCTCCCCACTCTCTAGTCGGTGGAAACCACTGATAATTTTGCTGTTTCCACACTTTCCCTTTGTCCATTATGTCATATTATTGAAGTCATACATGTAGCCTTTTTAGACTGGCTTCTTTTATTTAGTAACGTGCATTTAAGGTTCTTCTATGTCTTTTCATGGCCTAATAATAACTATTTTTAGCGCTATTGACTAATACTCCATTGTTCGGATATACCATTTTATTAGCCATTCACATTCTAAAGGAAATATTGATTGCTTCCAAGTTTTAGAAATTATAAATTAAACTGTTATAAAACTCATAGGCAGATTTCTACATAAACATAAATCTTTAGTTCCTTTGGGAAATAACAGAACATGGTTCCTGGATTGTATAGTATTAGTGTGTTTAGTTTCATTAAAAACAAAAACAAGCTATCTTCCACAATGATTGTGCATTTTGCATTCCCACCATCGAAGAATGAGTTCCCATTGGTTTATATTCTTACCAGCATTTATTGTTGTCAGTGTTCTGGATACTGGCTCTTCTAATACCTGTATAGTGGTATCTCATTATTTTAATTTGCAATGCTCTGTGACATTTGATGTGGAGCATCTTATCATATGCTTATTTACAACTTGTATATCTTTTTTGATGAAGTGTCTATTAAAAATTTTGGTCCATCATTAAAATTGGGTTAAGTGTTTTCTCATTGGTGAGTTTTAAAATCTTTATGTATTTTGAATAATGATCCTTTATTGGATGTGTCTTCTGCAAATAAATTATTCTAGTCTGTGATTTGCCTTCTCATTCTCTTGACATTATCTTTCACAAAGCAGAATTTTTGATTTTAATGAAATTCAGCTTATCAAATATTTCTTTCATTGGTAACATCTTTTTGGTTATACCTAAAAAGTCATTGCCACACCCAAGGTCATGTAGATTTTCTTTTGTGTTATTTTCTAAGAGCTTTAAATTTTTGTTTTATATTTAGGCCTATGGAGAAGGCAATGGCACCTCACTCCAGTACTCTTGCCAGGAAAATCCGATGGACGGAGGAGCCTGGTGGACTGCAGTCCAGGGGGTGCTAAGAGTCGGACACGACTGAGCGACTTCACTTTCACTTTTCACTTTCATGCATTGGAGAAGGAAATGGCAACCCACTCCAGTGTTCTTGCTTGGAGAATCCTAGGGACGGGGGAGCCTGGTGGGCTGCCATCTATGGGGTCGCACAGAGTTGGACACTACTGACTGAAGCGACTTAGAAGCAGCAGCAGCATGATAGAGTTAATATTTTGAAGGGTATAAGAATCGTGTTTCATTATTTGTATGTGGATGTCCAGTGTTCCAGTACATTTGTTGATGATAAAACACTTTATGCTTACTATTTGAATAAATTGTTATCTCTTAGATCAATTAAGATTAAGAAAATTGGAAGTTTTTATTTTATATTCACACATTCTTTCCTCAGTATTCCACGTTTTTTCGTGTAGATTTGAGTTTTTTGAACTCAAATTTTTTTTCCCCTCTTCTTCAAAGCATTTTAACGTTGTTTGAAAGGCTGTTCTACCTGAAATACTTTCAATTTTTGTTTGAAAAAGTCCTTGTTTCTCCTTCATTTGGAGAAACAATTTTGGAGGGTCAGATTTCTAGGTTGGTAGGTTTTTTGTTTTTGTTTCTCTCTCAATATTTTACATCTCACTTGCATGATTTCTGAGAAGCTGGAGGTTTCTATTGAGATAACTTTGAGCTCAGAGATTCTTCCTTCAGCTGTATCCAGTATACTAATAAGTTATTCTTCATTTTGTTAGTGTTTTTGATCTCTAAGATTTATCAGTATTTTCAGTCCCTTTTTAGAATTACCATTTCTCTGCTTACAATGTCCATCTGTTTTGAAGGTTGTCTACTTTATCCGTTAGAGTCATGAGCATCTTAACCATAGTTGTCTTAAATCCCCACCCTGATAATTCTAACATCCCTGCCATGTCTAGTTTTGATGTTTTCTGTTTCTTCAAATTGAATTGTTTGCTTTTTAGAATATCTTGCCCATTTTTTTTTCTTGATAGCTGGACAGGATGTACCACATAAAGGAACCTTCAATAATGAGGTTCAGAGAGTTGAAGAGAGGGGAAGCTTCCTGTAGACCTTAGACTGGTCTCAGTTAGTGAGCCTACACCTCTAGACTGTGAACTTCACCAGTATTTGTAACTTTTTATTTTTTAAGTTTTCTCTCCCCTTAGATTGGAGAGAGTGTCCAATGTAGGGTGGAATTGAAGGTTTGCTTTCCCTCAGATTAGTTAAGCTCTGACAACACTCCAGCAGCTTAGGCTCGGATCAACTGGTTTCTCTTGATGGCAGGCCCTGTTATGAATGAAAGAGAGCTCTGACATATTTTAAAAATGCTGTTCTTCCCTTGTGGAAGTATGAGGTGACTTTTCTCCAATATCTACTGTGAGAACCTGGTCAAACTCTTAGAGGTAAATCTCACAAAACTGGGTGACAGTGGGTGTGGGGACTATGAATGAATCCTCTTGGGAGTTTTTAACTTTCAGAATTGTTTACAGTCAAACAGCAATTTGTCAATAAACTACAGTATAAATTTTCCCACTCTGGTGTTGGTTCCCAGGGTAATCTTCTTTCTTGAGTCTTTGCTCAGGGAAGCCTATGATCACTGTGGTCTTCTCGCTGTCTTGCCAGTTTTGGGGGTAGTGTTTTGGCTTGTGTCCTCACCTCTCTTAAATATCGTAAAAGAGCTATTGATTTTTCATTTGTTCAGCTTTTTACTTATTGTTAGGACAGGATGATGACTTACATACATAACTAGAGGCTAAAAGTGCCTGTGCAGGTATTTTTGTATATTAATTATGCTTCAAAAATCTGTTAAAAAATAAAAGAATATATATTTCGTGTTGTATGAAGCTTATTCTTCATGATGATTAAAGAAGGCAAGATTGACAAGTCTGTGAGGGTAAAAACACTTTCATACACAAAAAGTGAACAATGATAAAATCCTTTTGGAGATTTGAATAAAATCTTATAAAACACATTTATTTTGTTTCTTTGCTCAGCAATCTCATTTCTAGGAATTTTCCCTAAAGACACATATTTACTAATTGGAAAATAAATAAACAATGACATAATATCAAAAGCAAAATACATGCACAAATACATTCACAAATATAATTTTCAAGCAATGTGTTAGAAATAATTAAATAGCATACATAGATCATTGACTGGAAAAGTACATAAATCTATAATGAAATATAATACTATTAAAATTGCATTTATGAAAACATGTGTGTAGTTTTGCTGTAGTCTAATGAGAATACTATGCAGCTATAAAAAATATTTTAAAAATCTCTGTGAACTTATATGGTATGTTTTCTAGTCTACAGGGTTTATAAACAAGGTCTATCAGTATATATACTATGTTACTTCTTATGCAAGAAATGCAAATAAGGCTTGTTTTGAAGAATTTATGCAGGAACAAAGGACTTCCAAAACTAATGAAATTAGGTGTTTACAGGAGTAAGTTTGAAAGTGATAAAAATGTGGATTCAACTTTTGTGACTATATCTTTTCCCACATCTTTGAACTTAAAATCATGCTATTATCATATATCTAAAACTCAAGTTAAATTTGTTTATGAGAGTAGTAAGTAAGGATATTTATATTTTCAGGAACAACTGTTCTTACTCTGGACGAAGAGAGACACAGACTCTGGGAAAGGAGATGAGAGGAGAATTGCGTTGAACTGTAATTAAAGGCATCAAGGCTAAGTCATTGTTAAAAGACAAGAAAGCGGGACTCCTCATTAACAATGGGCATATTCTATGCCCACTCTAACTACTATTCCCTACTAAAAAAAAAAAAAAAAAAAAAGAGTAAGTAACCAACAAACCAAATGAACAAAAAAACCAAGTGCTTCTTCTAGAAATAATTGGTTATTGTTCTGGGTCAAGAGTATTTCAAAGTAAGGTAAAATATCTAATTGTCCAATAAAGTGAAGAAAATGCTCTGAGACTAATGGAAATTTGGCAAAAACACACAGGAGCCAGATTAAACAGCTCCCACTGGCAGAAAATGAGCTGCAAAATGAATAATGACAGAAATAAATTCCAACATACTGATGTCCAAAATAGAGTATACAAGTCTGTTCAGTTCAGTTCAGTTCAGTTCAGCCGCTCAGTCGTGTCCGACTCTTTGCGACTCCATGAATCGCAGCAAGCCAGGCCTCCCTGTTTATTACCATCTCTCGGAGTTCACTCAGACTCACGTCCATCGAGTCAGTGATGCCATTCAGCCATCTCATTCTTGGTCGTTCCCTTCTCCTCCTGCCCCCAATCACTCCCAGCATCAGAGTCTTTTCCAATGAGTCAACTCTTCGCATGAGGTGGCCAAAGTACTGGAGTTGCAGCTTCAGCATCATTCCTTCCAAAGAACACCCAGGGTTGATCTCCTTCAGAATGGACTGGTTGGATGTCCTTGCAGTCCAAGGTACTCTCAAGAGTCTTCTCCAACACCACAGTTCAAAAGCATCAATTCTTCGGCGATCAGCCTTCTTCACAGTTCAACTCTCACATCCATACATGATCACAGGAAAAACCATAGCCTTGACCAGACGGACCTTAGTCGGCAAAGTAATGTCTCTGCTTTTGAAAATACTATCTAGGTTGGACATAACTTTTCTTCCAAGGAGTAGGCGTCTTCTAATTTCATGGCTGCAGTCACCATCTGCAGTGATTACTTACCCTAAAACAAAATAATACTTAAAAGGTAACAGAGGGGCAAAGGAAAAACTTTTCTTTATAAAATAATGCTACTAAGCAAACACGGAACTTCATTTCACTGAAATTCATGGTATGTTTTGTAGAAGACATCCATTCACATAAAGCACTATACAGAAATGAACTTAAAAATGAATATTCTGGAATGCTGTATTTGAAATTTCCTATGTATTTTTGAGCATTCATAATGAACTCTAGTTTAAAATATTAAAGTACAGTGACATAAGCTCACTTAGAGATTGGTAAAAATGTAAGTCACAATCCTTTTTCCAAATTATGGGTATATATTTTAAGTTCTATGGACAAAGATGGGTATTGCTTTTTAAGTATGCATATTATCATATATGAAGAAAAGTGTTAGTTGCTCAGTTGTATCTGATTCTTTGTGACCCCATGGACCATACCCCACCAGGCTTCTCTGTCCATGGAATTTTCCAAGCAAGAATACATACTGCAGTGGGTTTCCATTTCCTTCTCCAGGGGATCTTCCCAACCAAGGATCAAACCTGGGTCTCCTGCATAGCAAGCTGATTCTTTACTGTCTGAGTCACCAAGGAAGCCCCTTATAATATATGACACACTGTCAAATATATTTGGTTATATAACAAATGCAAAACAAATAAAGTAATATCATATACCTTTTTTTTTTTTTGCTTAAAATACATCATGTAGTCCTATTGTGAAGTCAAAAAAATCCAAACTTCTTCTCAGTTCCTACAAGGCTCTGGATGGACTGGCCTGTCCCTTCTTTCTTCCATGTTCTATGCTTGTATGCACACCATTCATTGTCTCATGGTTGAATATACCAAGCTCTTTCCTGCCTCAGAGCATTCATTCTTGGGAGACTCAGGTTTGATTTTGGGTTTGGGAAGATCCCCTGGAGAAGGAAATGGCAACTCGCTCCAGTATTCTTGCCTGGGGAATCCCATGGACAGAGGAGCCTGGTGGTCTATAGTCCACAGGGTTGCAAAGAGTCAGACATAACTAAGTGACTGACACTTTCACTTTACTTTTCAATGGTTTCCCTCCCATTCTTTTCATAACTTCATTTGTTATTTTTTAATCAAATAGTATATATTAGCTGACCACCTCATACTCTATATTGCTTTATTCTTCTCATTAGGCTATTTAAAAAATTGTCAATATTTACTTCAGCATTTGTTCACATGTTTAAAGTTTGTTTCTTCTACTAGACTTTGAATTTCATATTCCTTATAGAATGTGTACTAACCATGATTTTTCTATGGCCTAATATGGGGTATAGCATATACTATGGGTATCAATAGAAGTTTTGTAAATATGGAAATGATCTATATTCAGTTCACTTCAGTTCAGTCGCTCAGTCATGTCCGACTCTTTGTGACCCCATGAATCGCAGCACACCAGGCTTCCCTGTTCATCACATCTCCCGGAGTTCACTCAGACTCACGTCCATCGAGTCCGTGATGCCATCCAGCCATCTCATCCTCGGTCGTCCCCTTCTCCTCCTGCCCCCAATCCCTCCCAGCATCAGAGTCTTTTCCAATGAGTCAACTCTTCGCATGAGGTGGCCAAAGTACTGGAGTTT
>SJYT01021236.1:71423-82563 GCA_006410635.1 Cephalophus harveyi
GAACTCTGCATTCAGGTGCTTATATCTTTCCTTTTATCCTTTGCTTTTCACCTCTCTTCTTTTCACAGCATTTGTAAGGCCTCCCCAGACAGCCATTTTGCTTTTTTGCATTTCTTTTCGATGGGGATGCAACTCTTGCTTTAGTATAAACAATTGTTTTATTATTTAAAGTGATTTTAATATAAAGCATTTTATTTTGCTACCCATGTATTTAGCATAGGTATTCACCCTGGTATTCTGGCCACAAGATCCCCATGAACTGTATAGAAAAGTAAAAAGATATGATACCAAAAGTTGAGTCCCCGAGTTGGGAAGGTGTCCAATATGCTGCTGGGGAAAAGCAGAGGACCATTACTCTAGAAAGAATGCCTTTCTACTCTGGAGCCAAAAAATAACGCCAGAAAGAATGAAGTGACTGAGACAAAGCAGAAATGATGCTCAGTTGTGGATGTGTCTGTTGATGAGAGTAAAATATGATGTTGTAAAGAATAGTAATGCATAGGAACATGAATTATTAGGTTCATGAATCAAGGTAAATTGAACGTGGTCATGTAGGAGATGACAAGAATAAACACCAACATTGAGAATCAGTGAACTAAAACGGAAGGAAATGGGTGAATTTAATTCAGATGACCATAGTATCTACTACTGTGTGTAAGAATCTCATAGAAGAAATGTAGTAGCCCTCATAATCAACAAAAGAACCTTAAATGCAGTACTTGGGTGCAATCTCAAAAATGACAAAATGATCTCAGTTCATTTCCAAGGCAAACCACTCACAGTAATCCAAATCTATGCCCCAACCACTGAAAAAGATGAAGTTAATCAGTTCTATGAAGACCTATAAGACCTCTTAGAGTTAACACCAAAAAAAAGATGTCCTGTTCATCACAGGTGACCAGAATGCAAACGTAGGAATTCAAGAGATAACTGGAGAAACAGGCAAGTTTGGCCTTGAGGTACAAAATGAAGCAGTGCAGAGGCTAACAGAATTCTGATGAAAGAATGCTCTGGTTATAGCAAATACCCTTGTTCAACAACACAAAAGATGACTTTACACATGGAAATCACCAAATGGTCAATACAGAATTTGCATTGATTAGATTCTTTGTAGCTGAAGAAGCTGTATGCAGTCAGCAAAAACAAGACCTGGAGCTGCCTGAGGCTCAAATCATCAGCTCCTTATAGCAAAATTCAGGCTTAAACTAAAGAAAGTGGGTAAAACCAGTAAGCCAGTCAGGTATGACCTAAAACAAATTTTCTATGATTTTACAGTGGAGGTGACAAATAGATTCAAGAGATTAGATATAGTAAACAGAGTGCCTAAAGAACTGTGGACAAATGTTCATAATATTGTACAGGAGGCAGTGAACGAAATCATTCCAAAGAAAAAGAAATGCAAGAAGGCAAAGTAGATGTCTGAGGAGGCTTTATAAATAGCTAAAGAAAGAAGAGAAGTGAAAAGCAAGGGAGAAAAGGAAGGGTACACCCAACTAAATATAGAGTTCCACAGAATAGCAAGGAGAGAAAAGAAGGCCTTCTTCAATGAATAATGCAATGAAATAGAGGAAAACAATAGAAAAGGAAAGACTATAGACCTCTATAAAATTGGAAGCATCAAAGGAACATGCAAAGATGGGCCAATAAAGGACAGAAATGGTAAAAACATAACAGAAGCAGAGGAAATCAAGAAGGGATGATAAGAACACAGAGAACTCTACAAAAAGATCTTAATGAACTGGATAACCACAAAGTTGTGGTCATCAACCCAGAACCAGACATTCTGAAGTGTGAAGTCAAGTGGGTCTTAGTAATCACTACTGCTAATAAAGCTGGTAGAGATGATGATATTCCAGCAGAGGTATTTAAAATCCTAAAAGATTATGCTGTTAAAGTGTTGTACTCAATATGTCAGCAAGTCTGAAATATCCAGCAGTGGCCACAGAACTGGAAAAGGTCAGTATTCATCCCAATTCCCAAAAAGGGCCGTACTAAACAATGTTCAAACTACTGAACAATTACACTCATCTCCCATGCTAGTGAGATTATGCTCAAAATCCTTCAAGCTAGGCTTCAGCAGCATGTGAACCAAGAAATTCCAGATGTTGAAGCTGGGTTTAGAAAAGGCAGAGAAACCAGAGATAAAATTCAATGGATCATAAAGAAAGCAAAGGAATTCCAGAAAATCATCTACTTCTGTTTCATTGACTATGCTAAATCCTTTATGTGGATCATAACAAACTTTGGAAAAGTCTGAAAGAGATGGGAATACCAGACCATCTTACCTGTCTCCTAAGACACCTGTCTGAAGGTCAGGAAGCAACAGTTAGAACTTTATAAGGAACAACTGACTGGTTAAAAATTGAGAAAGGAGTATGACAAGGCTGTTTATTATCACCCTGTTTATTTAACTTATATGCAGAACACATCATGCAAAATACCAGGCTGGATGAAAGTCAAGTTCGAATCAAGAATTCCAGGAGAAATATCAACAGTCTTATATATGCAGAACACCACTCTAAAGGCACAAAGTGAAGAGGAACTAAGAGCCTCTTGATGAGTGAAATAGCTGGCATAAAACTCAATACTGAAAAAAACTAAGATCATAGTATCCAGTCCCATCACTTCATGGCAAACAGAAGAGGGAAAAGTGAAAGCAGTGACAAATTTCCTCTTCTTGGGCTCTAACATCACTGCAGATGTTGACTGCAGCCATGAAATTAGAAGGTGATTGCTTCTTGGCAGAAAAGCTATGAAAAATCTAGACAGTGTATTAAAAAGTAAATACATCACTTTGCTAACAAAGGTCTGTATAGTTACGGCTGTGATCTTTCCAGTAGTCATGTACGGATATCAGAGTTGGACCACAAGTAAGGTAGAGCATCAAAGAATTGATGCTTTCAAACTGTGATGCTGGAGAAGACTCTTGAGAGTCCCTTCAAATATAAGGAGATCAAACCAGTCAATCCTAATGGAAATCAACCCTAAATACTCATTGGAAGGATTGATGCTAAAGCTGAAGCTCCAGTACTTAGGCTACCTGATGCAAACAGCCAACTTAATGGAAAAGATCTTGATATTGGGAAAGACTGAAGGCAAAAGGAGAAGAGGGTGACAGAGGATGAGATGGTTGGATGGCATCATCAGTTCAATGGACATGAACTTGGCCAAACACCAGGAGATGGTGAGAGAAGAGGGAGGCCTGGTGTGTCACAGTCCATGGGGTCACAAAGAGATAGACACAACTTGGCAACTGAACACAAACACACATTCACCTGGTGCTATGGGAACAACAGAGGTGAACTGAATGTGTAGTAGACACTGCCAACTTGAATCCACAGTACATGTCTAGAAACTCTGGTTAGTCACCAGGATACGCTTTGTATAAAGAATGTAGATTATTCTTGTGGGAGAGAATGGGAGAGTGGATGTGACATTAAGAAATAATACCTAGTAAAAAAATAAATAAAATTCTTAGTTATCAGAAGGAAAATAATTCAATAAAGCTCGCTCAGTGGTCTGCTTCCTTTTTTCCAAAGGGATAAAGCTTCATGTTTCTCATTTAAATGTGTCATTATCCCAGCATTATGAGCGTAAACCTGAATTCAGGGAAAGAGAAAGGTGCAACAACTTAAAAAGGATGCAGCTGTTTTCAGACAAACTTCTGTGAGATGTTGGAATGGAAAAGTAGCATTATTTGGGCAACAATATAAGAGAGGATGATATGAAGATTGGGGAAGGTGGAGGTAGTCTATTCTCTTCAGCCCAGTGCAAGTCCAGGTACAGAGGACTTTGGTAGGTGGAGGGACAAAACCCAACTTCTGTGTGGATAATAGCCATCTGACCAGAGGAAGAGGTTTTTCTTATGACACTCATTAAACAAACCCTTTAGGCTCTGAAAGACAAGAAAAGAGAACATGGAGAGGAACTATTATTTGTAATAATGGTTGCAAAAAGATAAACTTTGCTGTCACATGACTTCATTTTTACTTTCAGTCCACTATGACCCAAGGTTTCACATAGTCCTTGGTTTTGAAGAGTTCACAGACTACTTACCAGTAGTATATTACAGAGATTCTGAAGCCAAAATGTAAAGATTTCAAATATTCCTATAATAGGTCTGTATAGAGAAAGTAAATGAAAAAAAGAAAGTGAACAAATGAGGCATTTTGGAAATTTTAAAAGATATGCTATTACCCTAAAAGGGTACAGAGAAGTAATTTGGATAAGCAAATTTAAAAAGAACTCAAACAAAAGACTGCTGGAGATTATCATTTGTATCAAAAAAGAAAGAAAATGAATTATTAACTTATTGAACTCCTTGAAGCTAAGTGAAATGAAGTCGCTCAGTCATGTCTGACTCTTTGTGACCCCATGGACTGTACCCTGGGATTCTCCAGGCAGGAATACTGGAGTGGGTTGCCATTTTCTCCTCCAGGAGGTCTTCCCAACCCAGGGACTGAACCCAGGTCTCCTGTATTGCAGGCAGACACTTTCCCATCTGAGCCACCAGGGAAGCTCCTTGTAGCCATGCAAAGTTTTACTAAAAATTAAAAGGAAATATTTTCATATATAGGCACCTCACCAATCAGAATCAGCAAAATCCACTTAGAAACATACTGACCTTTAGTTTGAGAGATTACATAAAATATAATGAAAGTCTTTTAAAAATTTGTCATAATTTTGATGACATAGTTTTTATTTTGACCTCTACTATTGATAAGTTTACTAATTAAGGAAGTCCTTAAGTCACCTCTAGGATTTTTAATATATGAACTTTCAACTTGAAAGAAATTATAGAAGTATAGGATTAATTTTCAACCTAGTAGTTATTTGTTACCATTATTAAAGCATTAGAGTTTCACATTGAAAAATGGGCAAAATACTGAAAAAAGTGTTTTCAAAATATTTCTGTAAATATACACACATATACATAAAATTAAGTGCATTGTTTGAAGCATAAATCCTTGTATTCGCTTAATGCTTTTATAATTTCTATACTTAATAGTCTCTAGAAGTTAAATTAGGTGGAATTCTAGGAAAAATCATTAGAGATGACCTTTTTGAAGCATAATTCTGAAGCACCCAGTCCATTCTGGGTCATAATTTTATTCATTACAATTATTTTTGCAGTGATAGGAATTGTTAGATTCAGTATTTTGGTTTTTTTGATCAGGAGGTGTTAGACTTTATTGCCTGAAGTGGTACCATTTGTTCTCTGTGAAATATGGTGAGCATCACCTTACTTTTTTATTAAGTGCATATTTATAACCTTGAGAAGCAAATGTACTGTATCCACATGGCTAACATTTATTGTTTTATGTTCTGCACGCAAAGCTGCTTTTCTTAATAATAAGAAACAGCTGTTGTAAGCACAACAATGAATGCAATGGGTCATGCATGCCTAAATTAGATACAAAGGGAGCCAAGCAGGGCTAAACTCTTTAATTCTGTCTCACTCTTCCATGATTGATGCTCTCTAAAAAGAGCAGTTAAACACTGTGCTGAGATTTAACAGATGCTAAAAGCAGACCATTCCAGTGTACATTTGTTAGGCAGCTGTGTTTTACACCAGCAGTGATTACAATGGGGAATCAGTTTCCATGACAGTAAGACTGACAGAACTTAACATGCAGCAAACTAAGGTAAAATAATGGAAAATATTAGTGCAGTTCACAAATACAGTCAATCATTTCTATAGTATATATCTATATCAATGTATAAGTTAGATATCAGTACATTGGTTGTTTGTACACACATAAAATCTAAAGCTCTATTCTTTGCATAAATGATAATTAAATTACTGAACTAGGTAGAATGGCAATTATAAGATCAATGGAGCTTTGTATATTTTGAGAAAAAAATAGAAATAAGCTTAGAACTTATCGCATGTGGTACATTAGGATAGCCACAAATTTTGCTTCCATTAAACCTCTGCTTTCATGGATTTAAAAGTCATCTTTCAATCATACATTTCATCCTCTAAATCTTTCATATTAAGAAAATTTTGACAGAAATGAAGCAATTTCTGATGCACAAATCTACTTTGGAAGGAGAGAAACTTTATATAAAATAATGTCTACAGAGGATTTACACACAACAATTTCAAAAATGTACAGTTAAATATATAGACATTTTTCATCTTTTGACTGTTATGAACAATGCTTTACTGAAAATGGAAGTGTGCATATCTCATCGAAATTCTGTTTTCAGTTCTTTTTGGAGAAATACCTAGAAGTGTGATTGCTGGATTCTATGTTATTTTATTTTTAATTTTTATGAGGAAACTCCATTCTATTTTAAATAATGGCTGCACCATTTTACATTTCCACCACAGTGCACAGGAGTTATAAATTCTCCGTATTCTCACAACTAATCATTGTTTCCAATGGTTTTATAATAACAGCTATCCGAACATGTATGAGGTAATATTTCCTTAGTTTTGCTCTGCATTTCCCTGATGATTCATGATGAGCATGTTTTAATATGCTTATTGGTCATTTGTATGTCAACCTAGACATCTATCAATTAATGAAGGAATAAAGAAAATATGATATATACATGCAATGGAATATCATTTAGCCTTTAAAATGGAGGAATCCAGTCGTATGCTAAAACAATGCATGATTCCACTTATAAGGGGTATCAAAAATAGTCAAAGTTCATAGAAGCAGAAAGTAGAATCGTTGGTGCCAAAGATGGGGGTCAACAGAAGAATGAGGAACTTCTGTTCAGTGGGTACAGGGTTCTAGTAATCTACTGTATAACAATATGCATATAGTTAACAGCACTTTACTGTACATTTAAAGTTTTGACAAGGGGGTAGATTTAATGTTACATATATTTTTTAACCCAGAAATCAGAATAACAAAAAAGAATGCAGTTTTTCACATATTTCCGTTCACATAATTATTAGCACATAATTTATTTTTTAGTTTTGTGAAATATTTCTAATATGTGTATTTCATAAGGAGTATTAGTCTTCTCTGGCTGCTATAACAAAATGCCATTCATTGGGTGACTTAAACAAAAGACACTGATTTTTTTCATGTGTTGTAAGTTCATAGTCATGGTCCCATAAATCTGGTTTCTGGTGAGGGCTCTCTTCCTAGTTTTGTCCCCCAAATCAATGAGACACAGTAAAGATCTTCAATATTTTTTATTTTTTTCTTGTCTTCAAAGTAAATGAATTTAAATAATCTATCTTCAATTTTGTGAAATCCATTTTTTTTCTTATTTCCATTGTTGTGTTAAACACCTCAACAACAACAACAAAAATAACTTTTTTGTTGTTTTTGTATCATCTTCTGCACTTTCAATTCTGGAATGTCTAATGATAATTTTTTGGTTGTTTTAGTTTTCTTTTCTCTGTTGAGATTCCCCAAGTATTTTCTTATTCTGTCTATCTTGTCCCTCAAAATTCATACATACTTTGTCACAGTTGACAAAGTTTTTCTTAGCTATTTATATATCTGAATCATTTTTGTGTCAGTTTATGTTTATCAATTTTTCCTGATTATCATATTTTCCTGTGTCTCTGTTTAACTAGCCATTTTTGCCTGTCTGCTTGACATTATGCATGTTAACTTGTAGGCTACTTGGATTATATTGCCTTCCATTAGTATTAAAATGTTATGTTGATATACCTATTCATTTACTTTTATTAGAAGTATTTCTTACATTTGCTTTCTGCAATTAAATAAACTTGACTTCCAGTTGGGTTCATAGTTAGGTCAAAAAGCAATAAATACCATAAATATTTTAAGCAAGAATTGATCTGATTAAAATAATAATTTGCTTACAAATTGTTGGGAGGGCTAGAGTGGAAAAGGTCAAGAAAATTGCTATTAACTTTCAGATTTCAAGAGACTTTTTAGGGAATCAGAAAGATACCACATATCCTTAAGCACAAGATTTTTCCAGGTATTTAGGCAAAAGACTTTTCATAGAAGACGTTGCAAAGCTCATGTGTTTGTGTTTTTTCTTCTGGAGAAAGACTAGTGTCTTCCAAATATCAAATGAGTAGCTAGCTTGTAAATCGATGGGGAAACAGTGAAAACAGTGACAGACTATTTTTTTGGGCTCCAAAATCACTGCAGATGGTGACTGCAACCATGAAATTAAAAGACGCTTGGTCCTTGGAAGAAAAATTTTGACCATCCTAGACAGCATATTAAAAAACAGCGACATTACTTTGCCAGCAAATGTCCATCTAGTCAAGGCTATGGTGTTTTCAGTGGTCATGTACAGATATGAGAGTTGGACTATAAAGCAAGCTGTGCTCTGAATAATTGATGTTTTTGAACTGTGGTGTAGGAGACTCTTGAGAGTCCCTTGGAGCACAAGGAGATCCAACCAGTTCATCCTGAATTCATGAAATCAGTCCTGAATTCCTGAATATTCATTGGAAGCACCGATTTTGAAATGCCAATACTTTGGCCACCTGATGAAGAACTGACTTATTAGAAAAAGACCTTGATGCTGGGAAAAATTGAAGACAGGAGAAGGGAATGACAGAGGATGAGATGGTTGGATGGCATCACTGACTCAATGGAGATGAGTTTGAGTAAACTCCAGGAGTTGGTGATGGACAGGGAGGCCTGGCGTGCTGCAGTCCATGGGGTCACAAAGAGTTGGACATGACTGAGCAACTGAACTTAACTGAAGCTAGCTTGCAAACTGGCTCTGGAACACTGTGGAAGAAAGATTTTGTGAATAGTCCTTGTCATGAGTCTCACCCCTGTCCTACATGTGACATATGATATCATTTGTCATAATCTTCATAAAATTACAGTTGAGTTTTCCAGTGTTATCCTGTTGTATTCATAGTGTGTGTTTGTGTGTTTAATTGGGTAATTCTTTTTCTGTTTGGTTGTTGTTCTTTGTTCAGTTGCTAAGTTGTGTCCAACTCTTTGTGACACCAGGGGATGCAGCATGCCAGGCTTCTCTGTCCTTCACTATCTCCCAGAGTTTGCTCAGATTCATGTTTATTGAGTCAGTGATGCCATCCAACTATCTCATCCTCTGCCGCCTCCTTCTCCTTTGCCTTCGATCTTTCCCAGCATCAGGATCTTTTTCAATGAGTTGCCTCTTCACATCAGGTGGCAGAGTATTACAGCGTTAGCTTCAGCGTCAGTCCTTCTGTTGCAAGAAGGGGGACCCCTTTCAGGGCCCAAAATTGGGCCTAACACTAATTGTCTAACACTCAGAAATGAATTGTCCGAGGAGACACATGTGCTGACAAAGCAAGAGACTTTTTTGGGAAAGGGCACCTGGGTGGAGAGCAGTAGGGTAAGGGAACCCAGGAGAACAGCCCTTTGCAGTCTCTGATTTTATGGTGATGGGATTAGTTTCCTGGTTGTCTTTAGCCAATCATTCTGACTCAGACTCCTTCCTGGTGGTGCACGCCTTGTTCAGCCAAGATGGACACCAGAGAAAGATTCTGGGAGGTGGTCGGACAAGAGGTGTCTGCTTTTGATCTTTCCCTAACTCTTCTGGTTGGTGGTAGCTTATTAGTTCTGTGTTCCTTACCAGGACCTCCTGTCCTAAAACAGCTCATGCAAATGTTTACTATGGTGCCTGGCCAGGGTGGGCGGTTTCAGTCAGTGTGCTTCCTCTAACACTTCCAGTGAATATCCAGGGTTGATTTCCTTTAGAATTGACTTGTTTGATCTTCTTAAGGTCCAAGGGGCTTTCAAGAGTCTTTTCCAGCACCACAATTCGAAACCATCAATTCTCCAGAGCTCAACCTTCTTTATGGCCCAACTCTGACATCTGTATATGACTTCTGGAAACACCATAGCTTTGATTAGATGGACCTTTGTTGGTAAAGTGACATTTCTGTTTTTTAATATGCTGTCTAGGTTTGTCATAGCTTTGATTAGCGTGTGCAATATTTTATTCTGTTGATTATCACTGCTGCTTGAAAGATGTAGCCTTGTTTTCTGAAATACTGTTCTCCTTTTAAGGAACTAGGTTTTACTCTTTTTAACCCATTTTATCTCTGAATTAGCTCTGTCTACATATTGAGGCAGAGTCTTCTTAAGTGCTAGAACTCATTTTTAAAGAAAAGGTCATGCAAAAAGGTACTTCCTAAGAAAAATTTAGGGGAAAATAATCAAAGAGGTTAGTTAAAATAAACACTATCATGTGGGTAGTGGATGTTCTTTCATTCTTTTATAAACCAGCATCACATAGTTACTTGTACACAATAGGGTTAAGTAAATATATGACGTGATTAAGAAATTAAAGAATAAAGGAAGAATTGAGGTAAGCAGCTGTGACAAACTCACTTTGGAATAATAAATTCTCCTTCTTATATTTTAATTCTAATACCTGAAACCAATATCTAAAACAACTACTGCTTGAGTCTTTCTTTCCTCCAGCAAGTGCAGAAGATCAATTTTGTGTAAAGGAGTAGTGAAGACTTCCTAAATTCCAAGATATTACTAACAGATTCAGTTCAGTTCAGTTCAGTCTCTCAGTTGTGTCCGACTGTTTGCGAGCCCATGAATTGCAGCACCCCAGGCCTCCCTATTCATCACCATCTCCCAGAGTTCACTCAGACTCACATCCATCGAGTCCGTGATGCCATCCAGCCATCTCATCCTCGGTCGTCCCCTTCTTCTCCTGCCCCCAATCCCTTCCAGCATCAGAGTCTTTTCCAATGAGTCAGCTCTTCGCATGAAGTGGCCAAAGTACTGGAGTTTCAGCTTTAGCATCATTCCTTCCAAAGAAATCCCAGGGCTGATCTCCTTCAGAATGGACTAGTTGGATCTCTTTGCAGTCCAAGGGACTCTCAAGAGTCTTCTCCAACACCACAGTTCAAAAGCATCAATTCTTCGGCGCTCAGCCTTCTTCACAGTCCAACTGTCACATCCACACATGACCACAGGAAAAACCATAGCCTTGACTAGACGGACCTTAGTCGGCAAAGTAATGTCTCTGCTTTTGAATATACTATCTAGGTTGGACATAACTTTTCTTCCAAGGAGTAAGCGTCTTTAATTTCTTGGCTGCAGTCACCATCTGCAGTGATTTTGGAGCCCCCCAAAATAAAGTCTGACACTGTTTCCACTGTTTCCCCATCTATTTCCCATGAAGTGATGGGACCAGATGCCATGATCTTCGTTTTCTGAAT
>SJYT01021236.1:84655-121843 GCA_006410635.1 Cephalophus harveyi
CATTCCAAGGCCAAATTTGCCTGTTACTCCAGGTGTTTCTTGACTTCCTACTTTAGCATTCCAGTCCCCTATAATGAAAAGGACATCTTTTTTGGGTGTTAGTTCTAAAAGGTCTTGTAGGTCTTCATAAAACCGTTCAACTTCAGCTTCTTCAGCATTACTGGTTGGGGCATAGACTTGGATAACTGTGATATTGTATGCTTTGCCTTGGAGACAAACAGAGATCATTCTGTCATTTTTGAGATTGCATCCAAGTACTGCATTTCGGACTCTTTTGTTGACCATGATGGCTACTCCATTTCTTCTGAGGGATTCCTGCCCGCAGGAGTAGATATAATGGTCATGTGAGTTAAATTCACCCATTCCAGTCCATTTTAGTTCGCTGATTCCTAGAATGTCGACGTTTACCCTTGCCATCTCTTGTTTGACCACTTCCAATTTGCCTTGATTCATGGACCTGACATTCCAGGTTCCTATGCAGTATTGCTCTTTACAGCATCGGATCTTGCTTCTATCACCAGTCACATGCATAACTGGATATTGTTTTTGCTTTGGCTCCATCTCTTCATTCTTTCTGGACTTATTGCTCCACTGATCTCCAGTAGCATATTGGGCACCTAATGACCTGGGGAGTTCCTCTTTTGGTATCCTATCATTTTGTCTGTTCATACTGTTCATGGGGTTCTCAAGGCAAGAATACTGAAGTGGCTTGCCATTTCCTTCTCTTGTGGACCACCTTCTGTCAGCCCTCTCCACCATGACCCGCCCGTCTTGCGTTGCCCTGCAGGCATGGCTTGGTTTCATTGAGTTAGACAAGGCTGTGGTCCTAGTGTGATTAGATTGACTTGTTTTCTGTGAGTATGGTTTCAGTATGTCTGCCCTGTGATGCCCTCTTGCAATACCTACCATCTTACTTGGGTTTCTCTTACCTTGTGTGTGTGGTATCTCTTCACGGCTGCTTCAGCAAAGCACAGCCGCTGCTCCTTACCTTGGTTGAGGGGTATCTCCTTACCGCTTCTGTTCCTGACCTTCAACGTGGGCTAGCTCCTCTAGGCCCTCCTGTGCCTGCGCAGCCACCAATCCTTGGGTTGCTCCTCCCAGCCGCAGGCCCTGGCCTTGGGCATGGGTGGCTCCTCCCAGCTGCCGCCCCTGGCCTCGGGCTCGTGATGGCTCCCAGGGGTCACCGCCCCTGGCCTCAAGCTCGAGGTGGCTTCTCCCGACTGCCCCTGACCTCGGACGCGGGGTGTCTCCTCCTAGCCGCCCCTGACCTCGGACGCGGGGTGTCTCCTCCCAGCCACCACTGGCCTCGGATGCGGGGTAGCTCCACCCAGCTGCTGCCCTGACCTTGGACGTCGGGTGTCTTCTCCCGGCTGCCACTGGCCTCAGACGTGGGGCAGCTCCTCCCGGCCGCCGCCCTGACCTCGGACGCGGGCTGTCTCCTCCCGGGCCGCCACTGACCTTGGACGTGGGATAGCTCCTCTCGGTCGCTGCCCTGACCTCAGCACAGGGTAGCTCCTCTCGGCCATTCCTGCGCCGTCGCAGCCTGGCACTCTAGGCTGCTGCCCCCGACCTCAGACGTGGGGCAGCTCCTCCCAGCCGCACATGGTGTAGATATCACTACACAAGTTAAAATGAAAAAACAAGTTGACAACATCAAATTTCAGAAAGGTTGAAGGAGTAACTGTAACTCTGATATTTTTGTCTGTACTCTAAAGTAATACAACCACTTTGGAAAAGAGTTTAGTAATTTCTTGAAAGAAATTAAGCAATTTAGGGATTTCTGTTCTACATTTGTTTTTGTTCAGTCGCTCAGTTGTGTCTGACTCTTTGTGACCCCATGGACTTCAGCATGCCAGATGTCCCCATCCTTCTCCATCTCCCAGGGCTTGATCAAACTCATGTCCATTGAATCAGAGATACCATCCATCTATCTGGTCCTCTGTCATCCCCTTCTCCTGCCTTCAATCTTTCCCAGCATCAGGGTCTTTTCCAACTAGTTGGCTCTTCGTATCAGGTGGCCAAAGTATTGGAGCTTCAGTTTCAGCATTAGTCCTTCTAATGAGTATTCAGGATGTATTTCCTTTAGGATTGACTGGTTGGATCTCCTTGCTGTCCAAGGTACCCTCAAGAGTCTTCTCCAACACCACAGTTCAAAAGCATCAATTCTTTGGCATTCAGCCTTCTTTATGGTCTAACTCTCACAGCTGTACATGACTACTGGAAAAACCATAGCCTTGACAAGACCAACCTTTGTTGGCAAAGTAATATCTCTGCTTTTTAATATGCTATCTAAGTTGGTCATAACTTTTCTTCAAAGGAGCAAGCTTCTTTTAATTTCATGGGTACAGTCACCATCTGCAGTGATTTTGGAGCCCAAGAAAATAAAGTCAGCCACTGATTCCACTGTTTCCACTGTTTCTCCATCTATTTGCCAAGAAGTGATGGGACTGGATGTCATGATCTTCATTTTTTGAATGTTGCATTTTAAAGCCAGCCTTTTCACTCTCATTTCACCTTCATCAAGAAGCTCTTTAGTTCCTCTTCACTTTCTGACATAAGAGTGGTGTTATCTGCATATCTAAGGTTATTGATGTTTTCATGGCAATCTTGATTCCAGCAGGTGCTTCATCCAACTGGCCATTTCGCATCATGTACTCTGCATATAGCTTAAGTAAGCAGGTTGACAGTAAAGGAGACTTGACATACTCCTTTCCCAATTTTGAACCATTCTGTTCCATGTCTGGTTCTAACTGTTGCTTCTTGACCTGTGTACAGATTTCTCAGGAGGCAGGTAAGGTGGTCTGGTATTCCTCTCTCTAAGACTTTTCCACAGTTTGTTGTGATCCACATAGTCAAAGGTTTTAGCATAGTTGGTGAAGCAGAAATAGATGTTTTTCTGTAATTCTATTGCTTTCTCTATGATCCAATGGACATTGGCAATTTGATCTCTGTTCTACATATTTAACAAATATTGAAAAAGACTCTGATGCTGGGAGGGATTGGGGGAGGAGGAAAAGGGGATGACAGAGGATGAGATGGCTGGATGGCATCACTGACTTGATGAACATGAGTTTGGTTGAACTCAGGAGATTGTGATGGACAGGGAGGCCTGGCATGCTGTGATTCATGGGATCACAAAAAGTTGGACATGATTGAAGTGACTGAACTGAACTGAACTGAATGAGAATATAAATTCAGAAAACAATTTACATAGGAATTATCATAATAGCCTACTCATATTCTCTCAGACTTGAAGCAAACTAGATTTGCATAAACAGGAGCATGCAAATTCTACTGTATGTATTTATATAGTGGAATGTAGCACAGTAATTTAAAGTACTAAACTACTGATACATGTAACAACATGGATAGAACATGCACTCTGATCCATGTGCTATGATTCCATTTATTAGAAAAGTTTAATAGGTCACAGGTCTCTTTCACATTGATGGAGGTAGGATTATTAAACGGCATTGGTTATTAGGTCTCAACTTTAAATTAACTTTTGCCTATACCCAATTGTGTGAGGAAATGGGGAAGAGATCCTTAAAAAGAAGTTTATTTTAAAAAGAAGACCAAAGAAAATATACTTATCAATCTTGACACAAGAGAAAGAGCTGTGTTCTTCAGGGAAACTTGAAACCAGACACTCTAAAACTTGCTGAAAATTCTTGGGCTTCCCTTCTTGAATCTTGGTGAGTCTGGATAAACTGAAATGTAAATAAAATATTTTAAATAATTAAAAGTTAATTGCTCACCATTTTCATGGTGACCTGCATCATGCAATCACCCCAAATTACTGCATTAGGTAACATGCTGATAACTTTGATGGCTGAAACTTCGGGCCGGTCAGCTCACTTTTAGTATCAAATACTGGAAGAGTTACATCAGGTCCTGTCTTCAGCAAGGTCCTTTGATACAGTTATTTGGAAACTATCATCTCCTTCTGCTTCCCTGCCTCACCCTGAGGTGAGGTGAAGTCGCTCAGTCGTTTCCGACTCTTTGCAACCCCGTGGACTGTAACCTACTATGCTTCTCTGTCCATGGGATTCTCCAGGCAAGAATACTGGAGTGGATTGCCATTTCCTTCTCCAGGGGATCTTCCCAACCCAGGGATTGAACCCAGGTCTCCCACATTGGAGGCAGATGCTTTAACCTCTGAGCCACCCGGGAAGCCCTCTGCCTCACCCTAGCCACTGCTTACTCTTACATGGGGGAGGTTTCTAATGTCAGAAAGATTATCTTTGCAATTAGGACTCTTAGCTTTTATATCATTACACAAGCCTACACAAGCCTATGTAGATGTAAAAAGTTTGTCTGGTACCTCCTCATCTTGTCAAATGTGTCTCCTTATGGCAAGTCCATTCCTTTGCCAGATCAGACAATTCCTCCAGGTACAAAAGTATCTGGTATCTCGTTTTTTGTTCACTGTATTAGTTTGTTCTTACTGCTCTTGTCTCATCTCTAAAGGCTCAAAGTTCAAATCAAGGTGTAGGAAGAGTGAGTTCCTTCCAAGGGCTGTGAGGGAAGGGTATGTCCTAAACCTTCCTCCTTGGTTTGGGGGTGACCATCTTCTCTACATCTCTTCATATTTTCTTCCTACTATGCTTATGTCTCTTTGTCCAAATTTCCCCTGTTCAGTTGGTAAAGAATCTGCCTGCAATGCAGGAGACTCCTGTTCGATTCCTGGGTTGGGAAGATCTGCTGGAGAAGGGATAGGCTACCCACTCCACTATTCTTGGGCTTCCCTTGTTGCTCAGCTGGTAAAGAATCCATCTGCTATGCAGGAGTGGAGAAGGAAATGGCAACCCATTCCAGTATTCTTGCCTAGAGAATCTTGTGGACAGAGGAGCCTGGTAGGCTGCAGTCCATGGGGTCGCACAGAGTTGGTCACGATTGAAGTGACTTAGCAGCAGCAGCAGCTATGCGGGAGACCTGGGTTCTATCCCTGGGTTGGGAAGATCCCCTGGAGAAGGGAAAGGCTACCCACTCCAGTATTCTGGCCTGGAGAATTCCATGAACTATACAGTTCTTGGGGTTGCAGAGAGTGGGACACGACTGAGTGACTTTCACATTGATATTGGATTAGGGCCCACCTCAAGGACCCTCAGTTCAGTTCAGTTCTGTTCACTCAGTTGTGTCTGACTCTGCGATCCCATGGACTGCAGCATGCCAGGCCTCTCTGTCTGTCACCAACTCCCGGAGTTTACTTAAACTCATGTCCATTGAGTCAGTGATGCCATCCAACCATCTCATTCTCTGTCGTCCCCTTCTCCTCTCACCTTCAACCTTTCCCAGCATCAGTGTCTTTTCAAATGAGTCAGTTATTCACATTAGGTGGTCAAAGTATTGGACTTTCAGCTTCATCATCAGTTCTTCCAGTGAACATTCAGGTCTGAATGAATATTCAGGAGAGTGAAAAAGTTGTCTTAAAGCTCAACATTCAGAAAACTAAGATCATGGCATCCAGACCCATCACTTCATGGCAAATAGTGGAGAAACAGTGGAAACAAAGGCTGACTTTATTTTTTGGGCTCCAAAATCACTACAGATGGTGACTGCAGCCATGAAATAAAAAGGCGCTTAGCTCCTTGAAGAAAAGTTATAACCAGCATAGACAGCATATTAAAAAGCAGAGGCATTACTTTGCCAACAAAGGTCCATCCAGTCAAGGCTATGGTTTTTCCAGTAGTCACATATGGATGTGAGAGTTGGACTATAAAGAAGGCTGAGCAAAAAAAAATTGATGCTTTTGAACTGTGATGTTGGAGAAGACTCTTGAGAGTCCCTTGGACTGCAAGGAGATCCAACCAGTCCATCCTAAAGGAAATCAGACCTGAATGTTAATGACCTTAAGTTACCTAATTCCATTTTCTATGACCCTGTTTCTGAATAATGTCACATTTTAAAGCACTTGGATTTAGGACTTCAACTTATACATTTTGGAAGGACTCAATGCAGCCATAGCATTCACCTAGAAAGATTACTTCTCTTTCTGAAAGTGAATAGTTCGGTTAGACTTTGTAGCATCCACACTTTTAACAGCATATATGAAGTTCCATATACATATATGTATGAGTACGTATGTATATATGTAAAATAAATATCTTATTGTATGTACAATAAATATCACTATTTTTATTTGGGGTGAGATGTTACCTTGGTAACATTTTAAAAACAGAAGGCCCACATGGCTATTTTTTTTTTCCCTTATCTAAACTTTGTCACTGATATTTGAGTAGGCTGCTAATTGAACTAGCCAAGAAAACTGGAAACACACTGAAAATTTGATTCAGCTCCAGCCATGGACTTGTTAAGATAGTGACATTTATTTTTTTACTGAAGTTTCAGTTCAGTTCAGTCACTCAGTTGTGTCCAACTCTTTGCGACCCCATGAATCGCAGCACACCAGGCCTCCCTGTCCATGACCAACTCATGGAGTTCACTCAGACTCATGTCCATCGAGACAGTGATGCCATCCAGCCATCTTATCCTCTATCATCCCCTTCTCCTCCTGCCCCCAATCCTTCCCAGCATCAGAGTCTTTTCCAATGAGTCAACTCTTCGCATGAGGTGGCCAAAGTACTGGAGTTTCAGCTTTAGCATACATTAAAGTTCACCAATGTCAAGTACACTTATATATCCTTATTTACAGAGGGAGAAAACTAAGTCTCAGTATGGCTTGGTGATTTATCTGAAGTCAAACTGCTAGTAAAGAGTGGAGTCTAAGGTGTACATGTCTGACTGCAAAGGCCTTACTCTTTCTCTGAGTAAGAAATGAGGAAAACCTGATTTATCTTTCAAAAGTGAAATTATGAATGAGTGGAGAAAAGTGAGCTTAATTCTTTCAGGCAATTATAGCAGAAGCCATAAAAACATTCAAGGTCTTTAAGGAGCGATTAATGATGCTTGCTGGAACAAAGATGTCTCCCAATGGGAGATGACAATGAGTAGATTTGCATGGTTGATAGAATTTGGGTAACTGGAGATAGCAGAATGACATTTGAGATTGCAAGGAATGGGCAGTGACAGGTGTTGCAGAGAGGTGTAGAGAGAGGCAGGTCCCTGTTGAGAGAGACTTCTATTGCTCAAAGTGCTGACTCTTGGCAAAGATAGTCTTAATTGTGTCTAGGTAGCAAGCAGAAGAATTAAAAAGAAAACAAACTGATCTCAGAAACTTTAAGAGAGAGAATACCTGCAATAAGTGGAAAAGGGTTTAAAAAATCATGAAAGATCCAAGAACCAACTCAGGGACTCCCTGAAATATTTGCAGTGGTTGGAACTAACTCTGGAAGAAGACTGAGTAGCTCCAGTGCTCTGTTACCCAGGCAGCCAATGGTTTCAGAACCGAAGATCATTTTACATTGGAGAGCCCAAAGATGCAGTCCCTACTGCTTCACAGTTAGAGGAAGTACACCCACATTCCCTGGGGAGTCATTCCCTCATCTTGCTCCACAGTTGGTTTTGTTATATAAGCAATGAAATTCAAGATGTTTTAATCTCCAATCCTCCCTCAGTATGTCGTTCATCCTGAGAACTAAAGTGCTTAGTCCTTATAGGCTTCATCAGAGTCATGACTCTTGATAAAATATGGAGTGTATTAGTATGCAATCCTAGAAACCCTGTAACTGACCACAGAGCTAGACAGAAGAATGGCCTAATTTTCATCTGAAACTTTTAGGTTTTAGGTTGCCAGTAAAGAGAATAGATGATCTGATTTTGTGGAAGGGGGATGGCCACAAAACTATTTAGTCCAGATACTACTGTTGGAGGTTCCATTTTCATGTGCTGGAGGACTTGTAGGGTGACTCCTTGGAATTTACACCATGGCAGTGACTGTTCTACAACCACCATGGTCATTAAAACTCTGTGCCCGTGTCTGTCTTGATAATAGGCAGGCAACTCAATTTTGGCAAAAGAGATATGCTGTAAAATTTCTTTACTTCTTAAAACTTCAAAGATAATCCCCTTTACTGACTCTGGTTGTTATTGTATGAGAAACTATGCTTACAAAGTAGGAGACATACTGCTACCAACCCTATGATATTTTCCAATGATGTGAAATTGAAAGGTAGAAAAAATCTGGGATCTTCATGAACATGCTGAGCCACTGAATCAACTCTGAAGACCATCCTTTCCGTAGGCTTTTATTTTCAATGGTCATATTTATTTTCTGTACATTTGATTTTCTATCTTGTCATTTCCTTTCAGATTGAAAGACATTTTATCATTTCTTGAAGTGACAGACTCTCAGCTTTCATTTTTCTAAAAATGTCATTTAAACCTTGCCTTTCAAGGATATTTTCACTGTATATGAGCTTTTTGTCAACAGTTTTATTTCTTTCTTTTCTTCTGCTCTTTTTTTTTTTTTAACCTTCAGAACTTAAAAAGGTCACTCAGTTGATTTTTGGCCTCTACTATTTCTGATGAAAAGTCAACAGAACTTTATTCTCTGATACCGTGAATATAACATGTCTTTTTTCTCCTGTGGATCTTGTTGAGGCTTATTTTTAGGCTTCTCTGGGGTATGAGTGGAGAGTACATCTAATTCTAGGGTAATGTTTCTCAGCCTTGGTATTACTTACATTTTGGATCAGATAATTTTTTATTGCTGGGGCTGTTGTGTGAAAAAAAAAAAAAGAAAAACAGGTTGATTTACAACATCTTTGGCCCACAAGAGACCAGTATCACTTAGCAAGTTGTGACAATCAAAAATGCCCCCTTCATTGCCAAATGTCTACTGGTTGGCAAACCTACATCATTCACCTTCTCTACCATTAAGAACTAGTACTCTAGGATATGGTCCTTATTACATATATGTGGTGGTTTTTCTGCTATCTCAGCTGGATGCCAAGAAAGTGTTATATTAAGTGCAAAATGAAGACTCATCCTGACAATTCCCTGAGCAGACAAAACCATTTAAGACACACAAGCGAGCCAAATGTATTTTACAAAAATACATAAAACTTGGGCATTAGTGGTAAAGAAGTTAGTGGTAAAGTGCCTGAAATGCAGGAGATGCCAGTTCCATCCCTGGATTAGGAAGATCCCCTGGAGGACAAAATGGCAACCCACTCCAGCATCCTTGCCTGGGGAATCCCATGGATAGAGGAGCCTGGCAGGCTATAGTCCATAGGATCACAAAGAATCGGACATGACTGAAGTGAATTATCATGCATACACACAAAACTTAATTTTGATTAGATCTTGTAAATGACTCTGATAATTACAAAAGAAATTTAAGTCATCTTCCTGAAAATGCTATAAGATAATCATTTGTAACCAAAATCCCCATTGTAATAATCAACCTGGAAATCCCCCTTATAATAATCAATCATTGTGAAAGTTAATCAACTTCTTCATTTTCACTTTATAAACCATCCTTTAACTTCATGTGCTGAACTTCCTATTAGTTTTAAATGTGAAGACTCCCAGCTCACAAATTGTTCTTACATGTACAATAAACTCATACTAAATGTTACTTATTGATTTGGTGGCTTTAATTCTGCTGTCTTGGGACATGGGGCAAATGTTAATTAGTTATGATAATTCTGGTTGGGCCACAACTCAAATCTTTCCATTTTCTGTTCTTTTTTTTTTTTTTTTTCATTAATTTGTTTATCTTAATTGGAAGCTAATTACTTTACAATATTGTAGTGGTTTTTGCCATACATTGACATGAATCAGTCATGGGTGTACATGTGTTCCTCATCCTGAACCCCCTCCCACCTCCCTCCACATCCCATCCCTCAGGGTCATCCCAGTGCACCAGCCGTGAGCACCCTGTCTCATACATCGAACCTGGACTGGTGATCTATTTCACATATGGTAATATACATGTTTCAGTGCTATTCTCTCAAATCATCCCACCCTTGCCTTCTCCCACAGAGTCCAAAATCTGTTCTCTACATCTGTGTCTCTTCTGCTGTGTGGCATATAGGGTCATCATTACCTTCTTTCTAAATTCCATATATATGCATTAATATACTGTGTTTGTGTTTTTCTTTCTGACTTACTTCACTCTGTATAATAGGCTCCAGTTTCATCCACCTCATTAGAACTGATTCAAATGCATTCTTTTTAATAGCTGAGTAATATTCCATTGTCAATATGTGCCACAGCTTTCTTATCTATTCATCTGCTGATGGGCATCTAGGTTGCTTCCATGTCCAAGCTATTGTAAACAGTGCTGCAATGAACATTGGGGTACACATGTTCTTGGCAATGCAAAGTCTAGTTTAAAAGTATCATTAAAAACTGTCTCTTGCTACTTTCTGGAAAGCCTCAACTCATCTTACTCTGAAAGTACAGCATGCCTCTCAGTCATGACCTTGCAACAAGCCCCTTCATGTGCTTCTCAAGCCCTCCCTTTTTGTAATTCCTCCTCTGATGTTCCATCTCAGAGGTCTTCATTACCTCATCAACTAAACAGAACCACTATGCTCTATTCAGACCCTAGTTTTCTGCAGTGTGGTCAGGAAATTGACTCATGTCAGAAAGGTGGGCATTTGTGCCAAAGTTGACTTTGTAAACTTTCCTATTCTCAGAGTCATAGTGTTACTTTCCTGTTGACCTGAAAATAATTTCACTTTACACTGTGTCCATTTTAAAATTGTTTACTGCAGGAGAACTAGTCTGGCTGCAGGTACTGAATCATTTCCAGAAGCATATATTTAGGTTATTTAGATTTATTAAGTATTTATTCACATTTTCTTCACATCAGAATATGATTCAGTTGTTCTTTCTTTGGCATTTTCAATTGAAAATGCAAAAAATACTATTAAGATTCATCATATTTGTTTAATTTTTATCATTAGCAACTTGATTATTTGTGATTATCCATTCCTGGATCTTCTCTCTTTAATTTGTATGATTGGCTTCAAAGGAAACTTTGCATCTTTCCAATTATTTTATATCAAAGGTTCTTCCTTTTCCTCCAATTCTTTCCAGTCCTTGATGCCAAAAGCCCTCCAGCTGTTGGATAGTACAAGGGTTTTCTTTTCTAATTTCTCATTTATCTATCCTACAGACAAGATAATAGGAAAGGAAGAGTTCTTATTTTTCCCTACTCTCGTTTCTCAAAAGAAACATGAAAAACATTCCTTGGACCCACTAAGATAAAACCTCAAATATTTTTATTCCCACCACAAGACAGTATTTTCTCACTGTAGCCTCTAGTCAGAAGTGAAAAAAAATTACATACTTGTTTGAATTTTGCCCTGTTTCTACAGAAAATGCCTGTTGCTAATTAAACATTCTTTATTAAATTATCCAGCAACAATTCAGCTACAGTTTTCCTTAGACCTTTCAATTTTACTAATGTTTTGATATAAATCTAAAAGTTGAAATAATTTTTTGAAGAAGGAGCAATTTTACCTTATTATTAAACTGTCTAAATCAGCATCTACTGAAAGTCTCTTACTCTAAGTAAGATACTTATTTGGTTTCTTAAAGGGAAGGCAAGAAGGAGAATAAGTAATTTAGGAAGAAATAACAAGTGGAAAGAAGAAGTGTTGAATGTGGAAAGTGAAAGTGGTGTCCGACTATTTGTGACCCCATGGACTATACAGTCATTGGAATTCTTCAGGCCAGAATACTGGAGTGGGTAGCCTTTCCCTTCTCCACGGGATGGTCCCAACCCAAGGATTGAACCCAGGTCTCCCAGGTCTCCCACATTGCAGGTGGATTTTTTACCAGCTGAGTCACCAGGGAAGCCCAAGAATACTGGGCTGGGTAAACTGCAGAGCAAATCTTATAAACTGAATGTGTGTTATGACATGCAATGTTTTATATTAGGAAAGAGGTACACAGGCTTAGTGGACAGATTAGAATGTAGGGGAAAGAGAAGGGGCACTATTAAAAGCTATTTGAAATTTAAATTTTATTATCATTCCTTGTAATTTATTTTCTGTGTGTGTGTGTGCTCAGTCACTCAGTTATATCTGACTCTTTGCAACCCCTTGTACTGAAACCCACCAGGCTCCTGTGTCCATGTGATTTTCCAGGCAAGAATACTGGAGTGGGTGGCCATTTCTTTCTCCAGGGGATCTTCTCACTCAAGGATTGAACCTGCATCTCTTGTGTCTCTTGCACTAGCAGGGGGACTCCTTACCACTGCATTACCTGGAAAGCCCTTCATATTGAACATGACCTATAGACAAATTTTGTAAAAGTTTCTGCCATATGAATAAGTAATATCCTATTTCATTATTCAATTGGGATCATCTGAGTAGATTTCTGAAAAGGATCAATGCATCTGTGCCTTTATTACTCTCTTTTTCACAACTTATCTTGCTGATTTCTTGTTTTTTATATCTTTAACCTTTTTTTGTTTCTATCATCATTAATATAGATCTTTCTCAACAATTTATGCTCTTTCACAGTTAAAGTTTTGTACTTCTTCCTTCCTTCCTTCCTTTTTCCTCTCTTTCTCCTTTGACAAAAAACAAAGACTCACTTGAACCAGCTCAGACAAGTGGTTTTTATATGGGTACATGCTATAACCTCACAGAAACCCACAAACACACCAAAATACATCCAGACCTCTTATGGAGTGCAACTGGGAATTTGAAAGCCATCAAGAATTCAGACTTCTATTTATCATGGGCCAGAAATTTCTTTCAGTCACTATCATCTTTTTGTTCTTCTCCAAGTGCCTGAACTTTATATATATATTTTTAATCTCAAGTGCTCAGTAGCAACTGGCTCATCTTACAAATTCTAATTACAAGTTTCCATAAGATAAATTTAATTGCCCTAAGTCATATTTTTTTTTCTCCCAGGACTTTAAAAAGCATATGGAGCAAAGCAGCCTCTTTCGTTAAAACAGCTGTTAAGGCTTATACATTTTTGTATATTCATCACTTAGCTCTTCTCCTCTCTTGTTCCATTTATGACATTTCTCTGTTTTAGATGCTTATGGCCTCTAGCCTAACTATTACAATGTCTTCCACCTGATTTCCATACCTATACCATATCATTACCAAACTACATCCTCCAGGAAACCATGGATGTAGACTTCATTTCCTTAAGGAGTGAGCACTATGTCTGTCGGATATTGATGAGAATAAGAAAGATAAGTAAGACACATGATTGGAAATATAACAGACTTTGAATTCAAGCAGAACAGAGCTGGAATCTTGGTTCTCTTATGAATTGCTTACTTCTAGGAATGTTGCTTAATTTTCAAAAGCTTTAGTTTCTTTATCTAAAAAATGTGAGTTGCTTCATTTGCTATTGTTTTCTCCCATTCAGAAGGCTGTCTTTTTCCTTGCTTATAGTTTCCTTTGTTGTGCAGAAGCTTTTAATTTTAATTAGATCCCATTTGTTTATTTTTGCTTTTATTTCCAGTATTCTGGGAGGTGGATCATAGAGGATCCTGCTGTGATTTATGTCGGAAAGTGTTTTGCCTATGTTCTCCTCTAGGAGTTTTATAGTTTCTGGTCTTACGTTTAGATCTTTAATCCATTTTGAGTTTATTTTTGTGTGTGGTGTTAGAAAGTGATCTAGTTTCATTCTTCTACAAGTGGTTGACCAGTTTTCCCAGCACCACTTGTTAAAGAGATTGTCTTTAAAGGTGGTCTGGTATTCCCATCTCTTTCAGAATTTTCCACAGTTTATTGTGATCCACACAGTCAAAGGCTTTGGCATAGTCAATAAAGCAGAAATAGATGTTTTTCTGGAACTCTCTTGCTTTTTCCATGATCCAGCAGATGTTGGCAATTTGATCTCTGGTTCCTCTGCCTTTTCTAAAACCAGCTTGAACATCAGGGAGTTCACGGTTCACGTATTGCTGAAGCCTGGCTTGGAGGATTTTGAGCATTACTTTACTAGCATGTGAGATGAGTGCAATAGCTTTGTTCAAATTAGGTCCCATTTATTTATTTTTGCTTTTAGTTCCAATATTCTGGGAGGTGGGTCATAGAGCATCCTGCTGTGAATTATGTCAGAGAGTGTTTGCCTATGTTCTCCTCTAGGAGTTTTATAGTTCCTGGTCTTAAACATTTAGATCTTTAATCTATTTTGAGTTTATTTTTGTGTATGGGGTTAGAAAGTTTTCTAGTTTCATTCTTTTACAAGTGGTTGACCAGTTTTCCCAGCTCCACTTGTTAAAGAGATTGTCTTTTCTCCATTGTATATTCTTTTCTCCATTGTATATTCTTGCTTCCTTTGTCAAAGATAAGGTGTCCACAGGTGCGCGGATTTATCTCTGAGCTTTCTATTTTGTTCCATTGATCTATATTTCTGTCTTTGTGCCAGTACCATACTGTCTTGATGACTGTGGCTTTGTAGTAGAGCCTGAAGTCAGGCAGGTTGATTCCTCCCGTTCCATTCTTCTTTCTCAAGATTGCTTTGGCTATTCGAGGTGTATTTCCATACAAATTGTGACATTATTTGTTCTAGCTCTGTGAAAAATACTGTTGGTAGCTTGATAGGGATTGCATTGAATCTATAGATTGCTTGGGGTAGTATACTCATTTTCACTATATTGATTCTTCCAATCCATGAACATGGTATATTTCTCCATCTATTAGTGTCCTCTTTGATTTCTTTCACCAGTGTTTTATAGTTTTCCATATATAGGACTTTTGTTTCTTTAGGCAGATATATTCCTAAGTATTTTATTCTTTTCGTTGCAATGCTGAATGGAATTGTTTCCTTAATTTCTCTATTTTCTCCTTATTAGTGTATAGGAATGCAAGGGATTTCTCTGTGTTGATTGTATATCCTGCAACTTTACTATATTCATTGATTAGCTCTAGTAATTTCGGTGGAGTCTTTTGGGTTTCTATGTAGAGGATCATGTCATTTGTAAACAGAGTTTTATTTCTTCTTTTCCAACTTGGATTCCTTTTATTTCTTTTTCTGCTCTGATTGCTGTGGCCAAAACTTCCAAAACTATGTTGAACAGTAGTGGTGAAAGTGGGCACCCTTACCTTGATCCTGACTTTAGGAGAAATGCTTTCAATTTTTCACCATTGAAGATAATGTTTGCTGTGGGTTTGTCATATATAGCTTTTATTTAGTTGAGGTATGTTCCTTCTATTTCTACTTTATGGAGGGTTTTTAACATAAATGGATGTTGAATTTTGTCAAAGGCTTTCTCTGAAATTATCTATTGAGATAATCATATGGCCTTTTTTTTTTTTTCAATTTGTTAATGTGATATATCACATTGATTGATTTGCGGATATTGAAGAATCCTTGCATCCCTGGGATAAAGCCCACTTGTTCATGGTGTATGATCTTTTTAATGTGTTGTTGGATGCTGATTGCTAAAATTTTGTTAAGGAATTTTGCATCTATATTCGTCAGTGACATTGGCCTGTAATTTTCTTTTTTGTGTGGCATCTTTGTTAGGTTTTGGTTAGGGTGATGGTGGCCTCATAGAATGAGTTTGGAATTCCTCTGCAAGGAAGTCTTCCTTTTCTGGAAGACTTTAAGTAGGATAGCTGTTAGCTCTTCTCTAAATTTTTGGTAGAATTCAACTGTGAAGACATCTGGACCTGGGCTTTTGTAGGCTGGAAGATTTCTAATTACTGTTTCAATTTCCGTGCTTGTGATGGGTCTGTTAAGATTTTCTATTTCTTCCTGGTTCAATTTTGGAAAGTTGTACTTTTCTAAGAATTTGTCCATTTCTTGCAAGTTGTCCATTTTATTGGCATATAATTGCTGACAGTAGTCTCTTATGATCCTTTGTATTTCTGTGTTGTCTGTTGTGATCTTTCCATTTTCATTTCTAATTTTATTGATTTGATATTTCTCCCTTTGTTTCTTGATGAGTCTGGCTAAAGGTTTGTCAATTTTATTTATCCTCTCAAAGAACCAGCTTTTGGCTTTGTTGATTTTTGCTATGGTCTCTTTTGTTTCTTTCACATTTACTTCTGCCCTAATTTTTAAGAATTCTTTCCTTCTACTAACCCTGGGGTTCTTCATTTCTTCCTTTTCTAGTTGCTTTAGGTGTAGAGTTAGGTTATTTATTTGACTTTTTTCTTGTTTCTTGACGTATGCTGTATTGCTATGAACCTTCCCATTAGCACTGCTTTTAGTGTCCCACAGGTTTTGGGTTGTTGTTTTTTCATTTTCATTCATTTCTATGCATATTTTGATTTCTTTTTTGATTTTTTCTGTGATTTGTTGGTTATTCAGCAGCATGTTGTTTTGTCTCCATAGTTTTGAATTTTTAATAGTTTTTATCCTGTAATTGAGATCTAATCTTACTGCGTTGTGGTCAGAAAAGATGCTTGGAATGACTTCAATTGTTTTGAATTTACCAAGGCTAGATTTATGGCCCAAGATGTGATCTATCCTGGAGAAGGTTCCATGTGCACTTGAGAAAAAAATGAAATTAATTGTTTTGGGGTGAAAATGTCCTATAGATATCAATTAGGTCTTACTGGTCTATTGTATCATTTAAAGTTTGTGTTTCCTTGTTAATTTTCTGTTTAGTTGATCTATCCATAGGTGTGAGTGGGGAATTAAAGTCTCCCACTATTATTGTGCTATTGTTAATTTCCCCTTTCATACTTGTTAGCATTTGCCTTCCATATTGTGGTGCTCCTATGTTGGGCACATATATAATTGTTATATCTTCTTCTTAGATTGATCCTTTGATCATTATGTAGTGTCCTTCTTTGTCTCTTTTCACAGCCTTTATTTTAAAGTCTATTTTATCTGATATGAGTATTGCTACTCCTGCTTTCTTTTGCTCTCTATATTTGCGTGGAAAATTTTTTTCCAGCCCTTCACTTTCAGTCTGTATGTGTCCCTTGTTTTGAGGTGGATCTCTTGTAGACAACATATATAGGGGTCTTGTTTTTGTATCCATTCAGCCAGTCTTTGTCTTTTGGTTGGGGCATTCAAACCATTTACGTTTAAGGTAATTATTGATAAGTATGATCCCGTTGCCATTTACTTTGTTGTTTTGGGTTTGAGTTTATACACTCTTTTTGTGTTTCCTGTCTAGAGAAGATCCTTTAGCATTTTTTGGAGAGCTGGCTTGGTGGTGCTGAATTCTCTCAGCTTTTTTTTTTTTTTGTCTGTAAAGCTTTTTGTTTCTCCTTCATATTTGAATGAGATCCTTGCTGGGTACATCTGGGCTGTAGGTTATTTTCTTTCATCACTTTAAGTATGTCCTACCATTCCCTCCTGGCCTGAAGAGTTTCTATTGAAAGATCAGCTGTTATCCTTATGGGAATCCCCTTGTGTGTTATTTGTTGTTTTTCCCTTGCTTCTCTTAGTATTTGTTCTTTGTGTTTGATTTTTCTTAATTGATTAATATGTGTCTTTAGGTGTTTTGCCTTGGGTTTATCCTGTTTGAGACTCCCTGGGTTTCTTGGACTTGGGTGATTAATTTCTTCCCCATTTTAGGGAAGTTTTCAACTATTATCTCCTCAAGTATTTTCTCATGGTCTTTCTTTTTGTCTTCTTCTTGTGGGACTCCTATGATTCAAACGTTGGGGCATTTAACATTGTTCCCGAGGTCTCTGAGATTGTCATTTCTTTCAATTTGTTTTTCTTTTTCCTCTCTGATTCATTCATTTCTACCATTCTATATTCTACCTCACTAATCCTATCTTCTGCTTCCATTATTCTACTATTTGTTCCCTCCAGAGTGTTTTTGATTAATTTATTGCCTTATTCATTATACATTGACTCTTTTTTTATTTCTTCTAGGTCCTTGTTAAACCTTTCTTGCATCTTCTCAATCCTTGTCTCCAGGCTATTTATTTGTGATTCCATTTTGTTTTCAAGATTTTGAATCCTTTTCACTATTATTATTTGGAATTCTTTATCAGGTAGATTCCCTATCTCTTCCTCTTTTGTTTGGTTTGGTGGGCATTTATTCTGTTCCTTTACCTGCTGGGTATTCCTCTGTCTCTTCATCTTGTTTTGCTGTGTTGCGGTTGTGGCATTCAACTCATTTACGTTTAAGGTAATTATTGATAAGTATGATCCCGTTGCCATTTACTTTGTTGTTTTGGGGTGGCCTTTCTGTATTCTGGCAGTTTGTGGACTTCTCTTTATTATGGAGTTTCCTTGCTGTGGGTGGGGTTGTATGGGTGGCTTATCAAGGTTTCCTGGTTAGGGAAGCTTGTGTTGGTGTTCTGGTGGGTGGAGCTGGATTTCTTTCTGGAGTGCAATGAAGTGTCCAGTAATGAGTTATGAGATGTCAGTGGGTTTGGAGTGACTTTGGGCAGCCTTTATATTGAAGCTCATGGCTATGTTCCTGTGTTGCTGAAGAATTTGTGTGGTATGTCTTTCTCTGGAACTTGTTGGCCCTTGGGTTGTCACCAAATACTTTTAACAACCTGAAAAGTGCCACAAGTCCAGTCTGTCTCCCTTCAGAGGCATTGGCAGGCCATGGACTATTCTGCCAGAGAAAGGAGCAGCCCACACAACTTCACAGCAACTTCTCAAGGGACAGTTACTTGGCTCCTCTGTCCATGGGATTCTCCAGGCAAGAATACTGGAGTTGGTTTTCATGCTCTTCTCCAGGTCATCTTCCCAACCCAAGGATCAAACCCAGGTCTCCCGCAGTGCAGGAAGGGTCTATTAAGACCTTTCTCTAAAACTCCATGGCATGGCAGTTGTGTGAGAAAGCAGATAGAACCTGCCTTGGTAATACAGACATACAGTTGGGGCCCTCTTGCCCTTAGTGACCACAAACCTCATCTCTTTTCCTATCAGCTTATTTATTTATTTTATTTTTTTGAAGTATTGAGTTGGCCAAAAAGTTCGTTCAGATTCCTCTGTACGATGAGAACATCAAATGATCTTTTTGGCCAACTCAATATTATGTTCTTCTAACATTATGCTGGGTTTCTGAGGTAGCACAGTGGTAAAGAATCCACCTGCCAATGCAGGGACACAAGAGACACGGGTTTGATCCCTGGGCTTGGAAGATACCCTGGAGTAGGAAATGGCAAACAACTCCAATATTCCTGCCTGGAAAATTCCATGGACAGAAGAACCTCGCAGTTGACAGTCCATAGGGTTGCTAAGAGTGACCAAGCACATATTCAACACTATGTTAGTTAATGGTATACCATATAGAGATTTAATATTTCTATGTATTACAAAGTGATCAACATGATACGTCTAGTTAATATCTGTCATTGTATGAAGATATTACTAGATTTATCAAAATGGAGAGACCTGGAAATCCTCAGAGGAACAAGCTCAGTAGAGTAGAAGTATATAGGTCAAGACTGAAACATGCTGGAGAATGAATGAGAGAAAAGATATTGGACAATGAAAGGGCAGATAGCTTAGTTTAAGACTTTCAGTGTAGAGGGACCAGAGAATAGCTGAAGAAAGTGGAATTAGGAAAAATTCTTTTTATCCTAATTAGAAAAGTAACAGTATTTTTGTGTACTGATGAGAATGATCCAGGAGAGAGGGAAAACCCTTGATAAAAGAGAGAAGAGAGAATTGCTGGTGTACTATCCTTATTCACTAGCTGGTGTACTATCCTTGTTCACCTCCTTTCTGTATACTTGAAGGCAGGAGGAGAAGAGGACAACAGAGGACGAGATGGTTGGATGGCATTACTGACTCGATGGACATGAGTTTGAGCAAGTTCCGGGAGTTGGTAATGAACAGGGAAGCCTGGCGTGCTGCAGTCCATGGGGTCGCAAAGAGTCAGACCCAATTGAGAGACTGAACTTAACTGATCCTTGTCCAAAAGACTGTGAAATTACAAAGAAAATCACATTTAAAGATCTTAATGCTAAATGATGGTGATTCAGAAAACTCAACATATATGTTCATTTGAGAGTAGGCAACTTTAGGAATAATATACTATATTCCTAAAACCATTTCAGAAGTCGTTGATTCTTTGGAGTCACTAGAATACTACAGAAAAGACACAGACAAGATTATAGAGCCTTACAGGGCATTCTAGAGAGTAGAAAATAAAATGCTTCAAGCTCAGTATATATAAATATACTATTTATAGCATCTTATAAGCTTTCAGCCTCCTCCCATAATCACAGTAAATCAATATCCAAAAATATGTAGCAGTCTATTACTTAAAAAAAGTTTTATAGTAATGACATGTACTCAGTCAGTCACTAAGCACAGGGAGACTTTTTGGTTGTACTAGTTTACCTTATGCTCATACTGTTCATGGGGTTCTCAAGGAAAGAATACTGAAGTGGTTTTCATTCCCTTCTCCAGTGGACCACATTTTGTCAGAACACTCCACCATGACCTGTCTGTCTTGGGTGGCCCTTTACGGCATGGCTGATAGTTTCATTGAGTTAAACAAGATTGTGGTCCATGTGATCAGTTTGGTTACTTTTCTGTGATTGTGGTATTCATTCTGTTGGCCCTCTGATGGATAAGCATAAGAAGTTTACGGAAGCTTCCAGATAGGAGAGACTGACTGAGGGGGAAACTGGGTCTTGTTCTGATGGGCAGGCCATGCTCAGACCTGAGGCCAAACCATGGTGGAGGTAATGAAGATAATGGCAACCTCTTTTAAAAGGTCCCATGCATGCACTGCTGCACTGAGTGTGCATGGGAGGGTGCACTAAGTGGCAGGCCACCGCTGACCCACACCTCTGGTGGAAACTCCTGGACACTCATGGGCAAGTCTGGGTCAGTCTCTCGTGGAGTCACTGCTCCTTTCTCCTGGGTCCTGGTGCACACAAGGTTTTGCTTGTGCCCTCCAAGAGTCACAAAAACATAGGACACTGAAAGATGAATTCCCCAGGTCAGTAGGTGCCCAACATGCTACTAAAGATCAGTGGAGAAATAACTGAATAAAAAATGAAGAGATGGAGCCAAAACAAAACTAACATCCAGTTGTGGATTTGACTGGTGATGGAAGTGAAGTCCGACGCTGTAAAAAGCAATATTGCATAGGGACCTGGAATGTTAGGTCCAGGAATCAAGACGAATTGGAAGTAGTCAGACAGGAGATAGCCAGAGTGAACACTGACATTTTAAGAATCAGTGAACTGAAATGGACTGGAATGGGTGAATTTAACTCAGACGACCATTATATCTACTACTGTAGGCAAGAATCCCTTAGAAGAAATGGAGTAGCCATCATAGTCAACAAAAGAGTCTTAAATGCAGTACGTGGATGCAAAAACAACACAATGATCTCTGTTTCCAAGGCAAACCATTCAATATAAGAGTAATCCAAGTCTATACCTGACCAGTAATGCTAAAAAAGCCGAAGCTGAACAGTTCTATGAAGACCTATAAGACCTTCTAGAACTAACACCTCCTCCCCCTCCAAAAGATATCCTTTTCATTATAGGGGACTGGAATGCAAAAGTAGGAGGTCAAGAGATACCTGGAGTAACAGGCAAATTTGGCCTTGGAGTGCAAAATGAAGCAGGTCAAAGGTTAACATATTTTTGCCAATAGAATGCACTGGTCATAGCAAATACCCTCTTCCAACAACACAAGAGAAGACTCTACACATGGACATCACTGGATGGTCAGTACTGAAATCAGACTGATTATATTCTTTGCACTCAAAGATGTAGAAGCTCTATACAGTCAGCAAAAACAAGACAGGGAGCTGACTGTGACTCAGATCATGAACTCCTTATTGCCAAATTCAGACTTAAATTGAAGAAAGTAGGGAAAACTATTAGACCATTCAGGTATGACCAAAAGCAAACTCCTTACGATTATACAGTGGAAATGACAAATAGATTCAAGGATTAGAGCTGATAGATAAGAGTGCCTGACGAGCTGTACAACAGGCAGTGATCAAGACTATCCCAAAGAAAAACAAATGAAAAAGGCAAAATGGTTGTCTGAGGAGGCCTTGCAAATAACTGAGAAAAGAAGAGAAGCGAAAGGCAAAGGAGAAAAGGAAAGATATACCCATTTGAATGAAGACCACCAAGAATAGGAAGGAGAGATAAGAAAGCCTTCGTCAGTGATCAATCCAAAGAAATAGAGGAAAACAATAGAATGGGAAAGACTACAGAGCTCTTCAAGAAAATTAGAGCTACCAAGGGAACATTACATGCAAAGATGGGCTCGAAAAAGGACAGAAATGGCATAGACCTAACAGAAGCAGAAGATATTAAGAAGAGGTGGCAAGAATACACAGAAGAACTATACAAAAAATTATCTTCGTGACCCAGATAGCCAGAATAGTGTGATCACTCACCCAGAGCCAGACATCCTGGAATGCGAAGTCAAGTGGGCCTTAGGAAACATCACTATGAATAATGCTAGTGGAGGTGATGGAATTCCATTTGAGCTATTTCAGATCCTGAAAGATGATGCTGTGCAAGTACTTCACTCAATATTCCAGCAAATTTGAAACACTCAGCAGTGGTACAGGACTGGAAAAGGTAAGTTATCATTCCAATCCCAAAAAATAGCAATGGCAAAGAATGTTCAAACTATCGCACAGTTGCACTCATCTCACATGCTAGTACAGTAATGCTCAAAATTCTCCAAGCCAGGCTTCAACAGTATGTGAACCGAGAACATCCAGATGTTCAAGCTAGATTTAGAAAAGGCAGAGGAACAAGAGACCAAATTGCCAACTTCTATTGGATCATCAAAAAAGCAAGAGAGTTCCAGAAAAACATCTATTCTGCTTTATTGACTATGCCAAAGCCTTTGACTGTGTGTATCACCACAAACTATGGAAAACACTTCAAGAGATGGGAATACCAGACCATCTGACCTGCTTCCTGAGAAATCTGTATGCAGGTCAAGAAGCAACAGTTAAAATTGGACACGGAACAACAGACTCCAACAACAGGTTCCAAATAAGAAAAGGAGTACGTCAAGGCTGTATATTGTCACCCTGCTTATTTAACTTATATGCAGAATACATCATATGAAATGCCAGGCTGGATGAAGCACAAGCTGAATCAAGATTGCTGGGAGAAATATAATAACCTCAGATATGCAGATGACACCACCTTTATGTCAGAAAGCAAAGAAGAACTAAAGAGCATCTTGATGAAAGTGAAGGAGGAGAGTGAAAAAGTTAGCTTAAAACAACATTCAGAAAACTGAGATCATGGCATCCAGTCCCATCACTTCATGACAAATAGATGGGGAAACAATGGAAACAGTGATAGACTTTATTTTGGGGGCTCCAAAATCACTGCAGATGGTGACTGCAGCCATGAAATTAAAAAATGCTTGCTCCTGGAAAGAAAAACTATGACCAACCTAGATAGCATATTAAAAAGCAGAGACATTATTTTGCCAACAAAGCTCCATCTAGTCAAAGCTATGGTTTTTCCAGTAGGCATGTATGGATATGAGATTCGGAGTGTAATGAAAGCTGAGCACCAAAGAATTGATGCTTTTGAACTGTGGTGTTGGAGAAGATTCTTGAGAGTCCCTTGGACTGCAAGAAGCTCCAACCAGTCCATCCTAAAAGAAAGCAGTCCTGAATTTTCATTGGAAGGACTGATGCTGAAGCTGAAACTTCAATACTTTGGCTACCTGATATGAAGAACTGACTCATTTGAAAAGACCCTGATGCTGGGAAAGACTGATGGTGGGAAGAGAAGGGGACAACAGAGGATGAGATAGTTGGATGTCATCACCTACTTGATGGACATGGGTTTGAGCAAGCTCTGGAAGTTGGTGATGGACAGGGATGCTTGGCATGCTGCAGTCCACGAGGCTGCCAAGAGTCAGACATGATTGAGTGACTGAGCTGAACTGAACCTTACGCTCAACTTTCAAAGTTAAAGAACGCACCTGTATTACAGGGGACAATGTCTATTTATATATATAAAACCTTCTAATTAAAGTATATCTTGGAAATGAAAGGCCTTTAGGTTCTGTTAAGTATCTGGATATGTCTGAATATGTGAAGATCAGCCTAGTGTTTGGAATACAGTCTGGAGAGAGAAGAACTGGGAAACTCATTAGAATGATAGGATTCCAGTTCCCGGAGATAACCTACGTGATTTATGTACATATATAATGAGGGGAAAGGGATTTTTCAGGGAACTGAAAAATATACTTTTTCTATTAAACTCAGAACAAATATTTATTTTGTATTTAAACAGGTTCAGTTGTAACAAGGAAAAAGAGAATTTCCATACTTTATTCCTTCCTTCTCATAGACCAGCTTCCAAATATAGTTTCTGATTTGACTGGATAATGGTTAATTATAAACGGCATTAACTTAAACCAATTATAATGAGTGATGATCTTTATTGTTAAATTTCATTAAGAAAGATCCCACTGATATATAAGCAGTGAATTTCATAAGTTAATTTATGATCTTGTCCGTGCACCTGTACATTTAAATCTGTACTTGGACCACTTGCTATGATCATAATTATTTCTTTGTGTAGCAAAGTTTTCCAGCTCTAGATTTTATTAAAAGTGCTTGAAATTTCTCAAAGAACAGCATATTGGTGGGTATAATTTACTTTCTCAAACCCCAAGGCTAACATAAATAGGAAAGAAACCAATCATGTAAAACTTCATTGAGTGCAACGTTTCTCAATCTGCAAACAAAAGAAACACTTACTTGATTTCCAGAGTTGTGTTTTAAAAGATTTCTGCCTCAAGATGTAAATGCTTTAATTCTTTTCAGGGCAATATGATACCCTCCTACAATGAAATGGTAAAGGAAAACTAATATGAACCATTTGAATGATCTGCAGAGAGAAAAACAGTTGATACTAGTGAAGAAAAGAAATTTAAAATATCATTTACATTACTTAGCCACAGTGTTGGCTGTAAGCAAAGATATTAAGAGCCTTTAAGGAGGCTGGAGATTCAATAACCAGATTGGTGACACACCTTAAAAGAGTGCCCAAAGAATATAGACATTAGAGTTTTGATTGCCTTAGTGATGCACTGAAGCACAATTGAAGAAATATAAACCTGGTACAGAGAGCTAGGAAATGACAGTAGCAGATGGATTGCAACAGTCTGCAACAATCAGGGATGAATTGCTGTTTGAATGATTGAATTTTACACTTTGGAAGGCTACTAGATTCCTACAGCCAAAGGTTTCAAAAGATAGACTATTTGTCCAACCATCCCAGAAGAAAACATTAAGTCTGTTCAGTTCAGTTCAGTCGCTCAGTCGTGCCCGACTCTTTGCGTCCCCATGAATCGCAGCACGCCAGGCCTCCCTGTTCATCACCATCTCCCGGAGTTCACTCAGACTCACGTCCATCGAGTCCGTGATGCCATCCAGCCATCTCATCCTCACAAAGTAATGTCTCTGCTTTTGAAAATGCTATCTAGGTTGGACATAACTTTTCTTCCAAGGAGTAAGCGCATTTTAATTTCATGGCTGCAGTCACCATCTGCAGTGAGTTTGGAGCCCAGAAAAATAAAGTCTGACACTGTTTCCACTGTTTCCCCATCTATTTCCCATGAAGTGATGGGACCAGATGCCATGATCTTCGTTTTCTGAATATTGAGCTTCAAGCCAACTTTTTCGCTCTCCTCTTTCACTTTCATCAAGAGGCTTTTTAGCTCCTCTTCACTTTCTGCCATAAGGGTGGTGTCATCTGCATATCTGAGGTGATTGATATTTCTCCTGGCAATCTTGATTCCAGCTTGTGTTTCTTCCAGTCCAGCGTTTCTCATGATGTACTCTGCATATAAGTTAAACAAGTCTGTTAGTTTCAATTATTTACTTACATGGGTTTCACATCTTTAGACACAAATGTCAATAATCAGGATGTGGTACAGGTAGATGATAGCAATGACTAATTCACAGGCATTTTCTGACTTAAACTCTTGCAGGTACAGATGTGGTTGCTGCTGCTGCTAAGTCCCTTCAGTCGTGTCCGACTCTGTGCGACCCCAGAGACGGCAGTCCACCAGGCTCCCCCGTCGCTTGGATTCTCGAGGCAAGAACACTGGAATGGGTTGCCATTTTCTTCTCCAGTGCATGAAAGAGAAAAGTGAAAGTGAAGTCGCTCAGTCATGTCTGACTCTTCTCGACCCCATGGACTGCAGCCCACCAGGTTCCTCCATCCATGGGACTTTTCAGGCAAGAGTACTGGAGTGCGTTGCCACTGCCTTCTCCAACAGATGCGGTAGGAGATCAATATTTATTATATATTTATTCCATTTTGGAGGTACTTTTAACTGAGGTATAATGGACAAACATTGTATTAGTTTCAGTATAAAACTTGAGGATTTAAAATTTTTATATACTGTGAAATGATCACTACAGTAAATCTAGTTAATATACATCACCATATATGAAAAAGAAAAAAAAAAAGTGAAAGTGCTAGTCGTTCAGTCATGTCTGATTCTTTGTGACCCCATGGATTGTAGCTCATCAGGTTCCTCTGTTCATGAGATTCTCCAGGCAAGAATACTGGCGTAGGTTGCCATGCCCTCCTCCAGGGAATCTTCCTGACCCAGGGATTGAACCTGGGTCTCTGGCATTGCAAGAAAATTTTTTTACCATCTGAGTCACCAGGGAAGCTCATCGCCATAATGAGAAACTTTAAGATTTGCACACTTATCAACTTTCAAATATGCAATATAATATTATTACTTACAGTCATCATGGTGTACATTACATCCCCATGACTTATTTTATAACTGGAAGTTTCTACCTTTTGAATCTTTTCACCCATGTGGCCCACCCCTCACAGTCTACCTTTGGCAACTACTAATCTGTTCTCAGTATCTATGAGCTTGGTTTTTTTTATTGTGTGTTGCTATTAGGTTGCTGCAAAAGTAACTATGATTTTGGACCCTGAATTTTCAATCATTATAACTAGGCTCAAACAAATCTCTATTAATCAAAATAGGAACCATTACAAATCAACACATTTTTGCCAATGAGAAATGTTTGTTTATTCTTGTAGCATAAAAATCCATGCTTTAGGATTTAACAAACTTTTGGAAAGCATTTTTTGCTTCCTGCTGGTTGTGGAAGCATTTTCTCTGCAAAAAGTCAAGATGCTTGAAGAAGTGGTAGTCACTTGGCAAGAAGTCAGATGAACATGGCACATAAGGCAAAACTTTGTAGCCCAATCGTTGAGCTTTTGAAGTGTTGGTTGTGTGACGTGTGATCAGGCGTTGTCGTGGAGAAGAACCGGGCCCTTTCTGTTCACCAATGTTGGCTGCAGGCATTGCAGTTTTTGGTGCATCTAATTGATTTGCTGAGCATACTTGTCAGATGTAATGGTTTCGCTGGAATTCAGAAAGTTGTAGTGGATCAGACTGGCAGCAGACCACCAAACAGTGACCAAGCCCCCTTTTTTTGGTGCAAGTTTGGCTTTGGGAAGTGCTTTGGAGCTGCATCTCAGTTCAGCCACTGAGCTGGTTTTCACATAAAATCTCCTTTTCCTCTCATGTCAAAATCTGATCGAGAAATCGTTTGTTGTTGTTGCACAGAATAAGAAAAGATGACACTTCAAAACGACATTGTTTTTTTTTTTTTTTTTTGGTTAGCTCATGAGGCACCCACTTATTGGGCTTTTTCACTTTTCCAATTTGCTTCAAATACTTCGTGAGTTGGTGATGGACAGGGAGGCCTGGTGTGCTGCAGTCCATGGGGTCGCAGAGTCAGACACTACTGAGCAACTGAACTGAACTGAACCAAATAACCATAGAATGGTTGATGCTGAGTTCTTGGGCAACTTCCCCTGTAGTTGGAAGAGGACCAGCTTCTCTCAATGGTCATTGTCAGCTTCCAATGGCTGGACACTATGCTCATCTTCAAGGCTCTCATCTCCTTTGCAAAACTTCTTGAACCACCACTGCACTGTACATTCATTAGCAGTTCCTGGGCCAAATGCATTGTTGCGAGTTTCTCTCTGCTACTTTATGACTCATTTTGAACTCGAATAAGAAAATCACTCAAATTTGCTTTTTGTTTAACATCATTTCCATAGCCTAAAACACATATAATGTAAACAGCAAGTGAAAATTCATTAGCAAAAAGTATAAAGCAAGAAATGTGCATTACAAGGATGCATAATGTAAGCACATTTAAGAATGCATTCCATGAAAGTATTCCAAGAGTGTATCAAATGGCAAAGTTCAACAATGCAAAACCACACTTGGGCACCAACCTAATATTTTTTTAATCCCACATTACTCCCTTTCATTATGTGTGTGTGTGTCTGTGTATTCTACTTCTCTAACTATTCCTCCATGAATGAAGACTTACATTGTTTCCATATCAACTACTGTATTCCAAACATAATGCTGAAATGTACACGGAGGTACATATATCTCTGAATTAGCATTGTGGGCTTCCCTTATACCTCAGTTGGTAAAGAATCCACCTGCAATGCGGGAGACCTGGGAAGATCCCCTGGAGAAGGGAAAGGCTACCCACTCCAGTATTCTTGCCTGGAGAATTCCATGGGACTGTATAGTCCTTGGGGTTGCAAAGAATCCAACACAACCGAGTGACTTTCACTTTTCATTTTAGGGGAATACATACTCAAAAAGGAATTGCTGGATCATGTGGTAATTCTATTTTTAATTTTTTGAGGAAATTTGATAGTTTTCCATAGTAGCTATAGCAATTTACATTCCTACCAATGCACAATGGTTCTCTTTACTTCATATCTTTTCCAACATTTATCATTTCCTGTCTTTTAAAATACACCATTTTAACAGATGTGAGGTGATATTGCATTGTGGTTTTGATTTTCATTTCTTTAATGACAAATGATGTTGATCATCTTTTCACATACCTTTTTTCCATCTGTACATCTTATTTGGAAAGCATTTAGATCTTCTGCCCATTTTTAAATCAAATCATTAGTTTTATGAATTCATATATTTTGGATATTAGCTCTTATTAGATATATGATTTACAAATATTTTCTGCTGTTCAATAGGTTGCTTTTTCATTTTGTTGATTGGTCCCCTTGCTGTGCAGAAGTTTTTAAGTTTAACGTAGTCTCTCTTACTCATTTTTGTTTCTGTTACTTTTGTTTTGGTGTCAGATTCAAAAAATCATTACCAAACCTATGTTAAGAAGCTTACTGTCTATGTTTTCTTCTAGAAGTTATATGGTTTCAGGTATTACTTCAAGTCTTTAACCTATTTTGAGTTAACTGTTGTGTATAGTGTAGGATAATATACAAGTTAGATTCTTTTGCATGTTGTTGTCTAGTTTTCCCAGCTTCATTTAAGAGGCTGTTCTTTTCCCACTGTATACCCTTGGTTCCATTATCATAAGCTAATCAACATATACATATACAAATGTATATTAACATATATATATATGTATATATATAACTATATGTATATATATATAGTTTTATCTCTAGACTCTCTATTGTGTATCTGTGTGGTGGTTTTTATGCAATACAATGCTACTGTAATTACTATAGCTTTATAATATAGTTTGAAATCAGGGAGTGTGATGCTTCCAGCTTTGTTCTTCTCTCTCAATACTAGGGATCTTCTGTGGTTCCATGTAAATTTTAGGATTGTTTGGTCTATTTCTGTGAAATATGCCATTGGAATTTTGATAAGGAGTGCACTGAATATGTAGACTACTTTAGGTAGAATAGACATTTTAACAATATTAATTCTTCCAATCCATAAGCATAGAATCTTTCCATTTATTTGTGTCTTCTTAAATTTCTTTCATTAATGCCTTATAATTTTCAATATACAAGACTTTCAACTCTGTTTAAATTTAATATTAGCCATTTTATTCTTTTCAATGCAACTGTAAGTGAAATTATTTTCTTAATTTCTCTGGTAGTTTCTTACTACTTTATAGAAAGACAGCATATTTTTGTGCTTTGATTTTGTATCCTGCAACTTTACTAATTTTTCATTAGTTTTAAGTTTTATTTTTATTTTTCTGTGGAGTCTTTAGGGTTTTCTATATATAGTATTATACCATCTGCAATAGTGACGGTTTTACTTCTTCCTTTCCAATTTGGATGCCTTTTATTTCTTTTTCTAGCCTGACTGCTCTGGCTGGGACTTCCAAAACTCTGTTGAATAAAACTGACAAAAGTGGGCATACTTCTTGCAGTGAGAGGAAAGGTTTTCAGCTTTTAACCACTGTATAGTATAGGTTTTATACTATTCTTTCATTTGGACCATACTTCTCTTTTTGTTTAACTTTTTGTATTGGTTTGTGCACAATAGATGAAATCATTACCTCACTCTGTCTAAAGGAGTGATCTCACGTAGGAAATGAACCTTGTCACTCAACCCACCCTAGCTCTTGTCCTTCAAATCTTTGTGTTTGTCCAATAAGCTATGATATTTTATAGCTCCTAGAAGATAAAGATGCTTCAAGACCTGTCAATATCTCAAAGGGGAGGATATCATTATCTAAATTCAGGCTGACTGGAAGCCAGACCTTCACTCAGCAGCTTTAAAAGTATGCAAATACATACTGTCTTGTGGGACCACAAACCTAAGTCCCACTAGCCATCAGAGTCAGGTAATCTAGGTGTCCCATATGTAGCAACTGTAAAAATAGGAGCCCTAGACAAGTCATGTCTGACTCTTTGTGACCCCTGGACAGTAGCCTGACAGGCTCCTCTCCATGGGATTATCCAGGCAAGAATACTGAAGTGGATTGTCATTTTCCTCTCCAGGGGATCTTCCCAATCCAGGGAATGAACCCACGTCTCTTTACATCTCCTGCACTAGCAGATAGGTTCCTTTACCACTAGTGCCAACTGGGAAGCCCAAGACAAGTGAGTGAGCTCACTTTTTTGGAGATGCCAGAGAGCGGGTGCAAGGAAATGCAGAGTACCAAGGTTGTGTCCATAGCCAGCGTTCCTTAAGAGCAGTCTGGAAGGCCACAAATCTGAAGCCTGCCCCTCAGGCCAAAGCTCCAGGACAAGCAAAGAAACATGTCTATTCATATTCTCTGCCCATTTTCCAGTTAGACCCTTTATTCCAATTTTCAACTTAATCCAAAATTGTGGTCTATTAGAGTACACCCAAACTGGCAAGTCTGAATGATATGGCATATTTGGCTTGTTGTGGCTCATGTAGATAGCTCTGTCAGTGACAGGAACTGGTTATTTCCCACCAGAAACTGATGCAATTTGCTCTTTATAATACGTTAAAAACAAATGAACTCGAAATTTCCCATTCTGACAAATGGGAACATGAATACCAGCTTATTGGAATTGAGCTTACCAGTACTGAAAGGAAGGAGAATGTGACTTGTGACAGAGTTCAGTACATGAAATATTAATAATATAATTTCACTAAGTATAAACAAAAAAAGTTGTATTCCTCAACCACAACAGAAATTGGCTTTATCTAACCCACTCCAGTGTTCTTGCCTGGAGAATCCCAGGGACGGGGGAGCCTGCTGGGCTTCTGTCTATGGGGTCGCACAGAGGCAGACACAACTGAAGTGACTTAGCAGCAGCAGCAAACATATTTTATAGGAACAAAAGATTTAAGTTAAACTATGCTTAAAAATAATGGGCTTCCCTTATGGTTCAGACAGTAAAGAATCTGCCTGCAATGCAGGAGACCTGGCTTCAACCCCTGGATAGGGAAAATCCCCTGGAGAAGGGAACGGCTACCCATTCCAATATTCTTGCCTGGAGAATTCCATGGGCAGAGGAGCCTGGAGGCGGGTGGCTAGCCCATGGGGTAGCAAAGAATTGAACATGACTGAGGTACTAACATGAACAATACAGCTCATGGTAGCTTAAAATATTTCTCTTGAAATATTTATCACTAATCTATAAGAACAGTTATTGACATAGATGAAGACTAGTCTTTCATTTAGCTAAACAAAAAGAGCACCTGAAATGCTTGACAATTTTAAGCAAATTGATAAATGCTTTTCCTTAAAATTTTTTAACTCTTTCAGATTACATCAACGTTCCTAACTTTGGGTCTCCAAGCTGCTCAAGTCCAGAGGATATTTTGGTGTACACGAATGGCAGGTGTAGCATGCTAGTTATCAGCCATGATAGCCATGCATATATTTTGCAGCAGGTAAAATTTGATTTTGGCTCTGTGCTAAATTTGGTAATCTTTAACAGAGGTAATATTGTCTAGACTCAGAAGATGAGTGGATCATTGCTTGTGAGAAGTGATTCTGGATTCACTCCATCAAACTTTTGTGACTGTCAGCATTACTTGGGATTTTTGAAAATTTATTTCCACTCTATATAATTAATACACACTCTTTACTTCTGTTTTGTTTAGTTTGGAAGATAAATGCCCAAGATAGAAGATCAGTATCAAAAGTTGCATTTTTTTCTATGCGCTTCTTGGTCATTATTAACTCATCAGTAAGTTTACAGAACATATTTATTTACAAGTAGTAGTTGTCCTTTACAAACCTTGAAAGCCTATGATTTAAAGGCTGTGATTTTATGAAGTAAAAATGATAAAGAGAAAATGTTCAATTTCTTACTTATTCATGCATGTGATTATCACATTGGTTGAGGCAGGTACCGTGCTGGTGGTACATGTGTGGTACTATACACCAAGGGATGCATATTAAAGGAGACACTGCCAAATTCTTGGAACAGATAACATGTCAAAGCAATTAGCATTCATACATCGTGCAGAAATATGATTAACCTGGTGACCGCCAACCTCTCAGAAACCTCCCACTGATATTAAATAGAAGCCAACCACCTTCAAGAGATGCTGCTACTGCTACTGCTAAGTCACTTCAGTCGTGTCCGACTCTGTGTGACCCCATAGACGGCAGTCCACCAGGCTCCCCCGTCCCTGGGATTCTCCAGACAATAACACTGGAGTGGCTTGCCATTTCCTTCTCCAATGCAAGAAAGTGAAAAGTGAAAGTGAAGTCGCTCAGTCGTGTCTGACCCTCAGCGACCCCATGGACTGCAGCCTTCCAGGCTCCTCCATCCATGGGATTTTCCAGGCAAGAGTACTGGAGTGGGGTGCCATTGCCTTCTCCCTCAAGAGATGTGATTAAGGCAAAAGTGAAACAACTTCATCAAGTAAAAAAGCATCAGTATCCAACTTGCAGAACAAGTATCTGGTGGCCATGGCTTGAAGGTCAATCTAGGCAGCAGTGTGGTGGTGGCACTTGAAGAATATGCAGCTTTATCAATACCTTTGATAGCAAAGGTGGTACTAGGTGGAAACACATGGATCAACCACTTTTAAGTTGAATACTGATTTAGAAAAGTTTGTCTCTAGATGTGAAGCTATGGAAAGTTTTGACTTTTTTAATATTTCACTTTTTTGTTTCTTTACATGTATTTGCAAAAGGGTTACATGAAACAAATCTATATAAGTGCTTTTCAAAAAGATTTCCAATAAATAAAAATGTCAAGCAATGAGAAAAGCATTGCATCTTATTTTATTGGCAGTTTTCTTTTTCAATGAAATATGATTCTTAATAATGATTCTTAATATGATGGTTTCTTAAATCAATTAATTAGAAATATAGCAATGAATTTTTAATGAATGACATAACATCCTGTGAAATCTGTGCAAGTAAATCAGTAATTGGTAAACAACAGCTACTGTATATCTTTATTTTCCTCTTGAGAAGAAACTTGGAAAAAATACACATAAATATCATAATTGAGACTTGCTGATAAATCACTTCTGGTTTACCAAACAATTATTTTCATATTGATATGCTAGTTTTATACTGACTTATAAATAACAGAGGCACAGACCAGTTTTTTTCAATTTATTCATGGTAAAACACAAAACTCTTGACAAAACTTTTCTCTATTATTAGACTTTGGTATGAAAACATTTCAAATATGTGCCTATACCAAAATAAGAACACAGTGCTCAGAGTTCCAGCCAACTTTTATTGTCTTGAAGCTGTTTATCATCTGTATATTTTCACAGTCATTCTATTTTTCTGGCTCCTTCCTGCTGTCTACCTTTTGGCCATTTACTGCTTCTCAGTGTCATTACTAGTGCATGGTCAGAAAATTAAAAAATGAAAAGTAAAAATCTGCCCATCTGGTAATTTTAATAGTTCTGTTAAAGGATTCATGAAGGAGGATGAAGATAATGTCCAATATGAACTTATATGAATTATCAGGGAATCCCAATTATTCCAACATTTCCCTATACAGATTCTTGAGTTTTATGTGTATGTATGCTTTCCTATAGATGAAACTTTGGGGAAAATTTTTAAGATAACACAAACATGGGTTCAAGTTTATAAGGATAAAACAGCACATATATCCTTTTGGTTTCATTTTGATAAGCCTAATAAAAGAGATTTTTATCATCAATTTCAGAACAGTTTGTACTTAAGACTACCACAATAGTTTAAGCATTGATTTTATCTGACTGTCTGCCACAGATTTGTTTCTGCAAAAGTACTTCTACATCATTTCTACAGTGTTTTGAAGACCCTGTAGTATGGCATGCTTATAACAGTTCACCAGAATAGGATTAATGCACTTGAGAAAACTGCCAGTGAATACTTAGAACTTCATTTGAACCAAAGTCCAAAAGAAGATGAAAAACTTTGAAGGTTTATTTATAAAATCACCTTTAAGACTGTTCTACTACTCTGTGAATAAATAACATTCCACAAATCCATCTTTATAAGAAAAGTTAAAATAGTGATAAAACTTTAAAAACTCATTTTTCTTAACTTACAGCACTACAATATTAATTTTCATTAAAAAGCTTTATATTTTTGTTATTAATGTTATGCTACATCAATCATGTTAATATAATTTTCATTAATTCACTTCAATTAAAAACCAATTGTCTACAGAAAACTCCTGCATTTGCAATCTTGCTCAATCAAGAAAGGCAAAGTATACAATATCTGTGCTCAGAAGTTCAGTCTTGTCCAACTCTTTGCAACCCCATGGACTATAGCCCATGAGGCTCCTCTGTCCATGGGATTTTCCAGGCAAGAATATTTCAGTGAGCTGCCATTTCCTTCTCCAATACAATATTTAATAAGATGTCTCTAAATCAGACTGCTTCCTATTCAAAGTAATTTCTAGAAAAATTTGTTCCCTATAAGTTATCATGTCTTCTATATCTTTGTAGAAAAGCATTTCTTCGATGGACAACAGCTTATAGTTATTCAGGCTGAATGTTGACTTGCTCTGTACAGCATTTAACATCTTTAGGGATGTTGTCACTGAATCACTCAAAGAAGAACAAACTGGGAAAATACGAGCATTCCACAAGCTCAAACATGTCTTATTTCCAGAGAATAGTTCCTCTGTAACTTTGAGATTCCAAATGTCTAAGCATGACAGGAAACAGACCCCAAAGAATTGAAGTAACTTTATATCTGACAATGTTTTAACATTCTTTTTCAAGTTGTCTTGCACTCCACATGCCATTGTTGAATACTTTAAGTGTCCATTCATCTTCAAGCTTAAGGAACACACAAAAGAAGATGCAGGCAGGACAGCTGTTGTTTTGACATAAGCACCACTAATGATGCAATTTTCTCCAACTGAAACATCAGGCCCCAATCTGGAATACTCCACAACTGAGCCAGGTGTCACAGAACATGTTGAATCCAGTATACTTTGGATGATACAGGGTTTGTTAGTAGAACATTCTGGTATCGATGGAAAGAGGCTAAAAGCTATAGACTGTAAGCCAAGCTCTGACTTCAAACTGCTATCTGCAGTAAAATGAAACAAATATTCTTCTGTTGTTCCAATGTGATAAAATTTGGAGTTATTAAGAACAACAACATTTAATGGTGTTCCTTTAAGAAGATGAAATATTCTCTGCCTCATGTCTACCAACTCTGACTCTTCTTTAGTAACATTTGATGTGTTTTTGGTGTACTCTACAGTTGCTCCAGGTCCCAAAGCCTGAAGAAAGTCTCCATAGGCATCTATTTCACAGTGTAGTGTACCTATTTTTTCATAAAAAGCAAGTAACTTCTTTGCTGTTTTATGGTCCATGTAAAATAGGCTGTCTGTGTAGACATACTCAGGCTCTAATTTAAGAGAGGGTATGTCACTCCCAGCAAATTCCTGTTGAAAAAAATTTCTAGGTGTACACACAGCATCAAATTCATACATTTCTTCTATGCTGGGTTTATGAAGGAAACGATGGCAACTTCTGTATTCGAGGTCTCTATATTCTAAATGGTTAAAAGGTTCTAAGACAAACACTCCATGTGTTGTACCAACAGTCAAACTAGAAGGATGAGCTAAAGCAGTAAAGCCAGGTTTGTCAAACTTAATAAACTCAGATTCTCCAATACTATAAAGTTCAATATCATCTGCACAGGTAATCAGAATCCCAGGATTCATATGTGAGGGGAAATCAATGTACATGGCTAGTTTTAATTCCAACATCTGATAAATGGGGCTACCAAAAGGTAAAGCAGTAAAAATTTTCCCCAGAGCACTTGCACTTGGAAGGCGTTGACTGTAGCCACCTATATAAAATTAAACAAAATAACTGTTTTAAAATGTTTATAAGATTGTAAGATTTAAAAATGTAGGAGCATCAGTTACAACTCAAAATATCTCTAAAGATAGTTAAAATATATGCATTACTATACCCTATGAAAGAATAATAAATTTCAAATTTCAAATTCAAAGAGCAATTCTCCTGTAAAGATTTGATATAATGCAGTTCTAGACTAGGAAAGAATGAATTCTAAATATGCTTTACAGGCTATGACACTGTTTTGAATCAACTATAGAACAAGTAAAAAGGAAAATGAGCAAAAATATGATCTTGTATCTACAGTTTAAACAGTAAATTTCAACCACGTGTAAACTACCATATTAAAAATCCACTTCATGGGAGAAAAATTTCACCAAGAAACCAGTATACATAATTATCTACTGGATGACTTCCCTGGTGGCTCAGATGGTAAAGCATCTGTCTACAATGCGGGAGACCCGGGTTCGATCCCTGGGTTGGGAAGATCCCCTGGAGAAGGAAATGGCAGTCCACTCCAGGACTATTGCCTGGAAAATCCCATGGACAGAGGAGCCTGGTAGGCTACAGTCCATGGGGTTGCAAAGAGTCGAACACGACTGAGCGACTTCACTTCCAGTTGCAACTTTTTTCATCAAATTATTACCTACATTTAAAAGCAGTAAAGGTACATTTATAAAAAGCATTTTACAATATATACTTGTTTTTAATTTAAAAAGGCTTTTCCAACAATGATGAGCCATATGACTTAATTTCTTGAGAAGTGTGTTCTCTTAAATACATTAAATACACTATAATTTGTTACATCATTTTATGTAACTATGTAATTAATTATAGTGAGGGACAGTAGAAAGAGTCACATAAAAATGGGTTTAAATTCTG
>SJYT01021236.1:121986-133765 GCA_006410635.1 Cephalophus harveyi
AGAGACAGGTAGAAAGAGTCACATAAAAATGGGTTTAAATTCTGGTATACCATTTTTTAATTGTTTATCTTTGTATTTACTCTAAGACAGCAGATGTGGAATAATGCTTTATCATAATTATTATTATATAATAATTATTATTATAAGATCAATAAAAGATGTAAAGTACTCACCTCAGAGTACATTGTTCAACCAACAAGAGTTAATACTTTCTTTTTCATTTTCCAAATACTAACCAACAGTAAAATTTTGCATTACAAAAATTACCTATTTTTAATTATACTTCACCCTGTAAGAGTAAGAGTTTGAACTACACCAATTCCTTTATATAGGATTTTTTTCAATAAATACTGTAAGATTGTATGACCCAGGTTGGTTGAATCCCTGATGAGAAACTGTGGATATGCAGAGTGGAACCACCTCTATAGAAGTTCAACTACGAAGTTACATGCAGATTTCAGACTGTGTAAGGGTCAGCACCCCTAAACCCTGTGTTTTTCAAGGATCAATTGTATACATTTTCTGGTGTCTAACTTAATTTTTACTAAATTGGTAATAATAATAATGTTCTGGAATAAAACTCTAAGCCTTCTTTTTTAACCTTTTAAATTAACCTTAAAATTAGAACTTGGATGCTTTACTTGATATCATCTTTAAAAAGAATTGTTCTGTGTGTGAATCATAAGAAACGAAAAGTGCCTTGGTAACCATATGGACAAATGGTTCTAAAATATCTGTAACTGAACAGTGCAGGTCCATGACAAAGTTTCACCAGTCCTCATTTCACAGAGGGAAAGTAACAGAGGTTTCTCTCATGCAACCAAAACTTTAATACAACCAAACTTGTCCAATTTGAAAACTACCCTTTATTCTGAGATTCTTTCTTTCTTATATTTCTACTGCCTTATTTGTATGGGATTTCCCCTCTTTTATACTTTGTCAACTCTATGTTCTGTCATCACTTTTTCTTATGTTTTTAAACTCTTTAAGGATTATAGACTTTGGCCACCAATAACTAGATAAAAATGTGTAAAAGGTTTTGTCTAAAGTCTGGTAATCATAGTACTAATGCAGCCTCTCCCCTAAGGCAAGAGTCCTTTCTAAAGCATTATCAAGAAATGCTCATATTTTAATGAGTTCTATCTTAGGGAAATGGAACAATATCCATGAAAAATTGATAAGGTACGTGATCCATAATTTTAAAGTTAAATTTTGTGAAAGATATTATGCTACTAACCACCTAACAATATCAAGAAATACATGAAATATTTGCTTCCAAAGCAGAATTAACTTCAAAACAAAAGAACAAAATGAAAGAAAGAAGTATTGGTAAGGGAGAAAAACGTCCCTGAGATATCAAGGGTAAAATACTAAAAGAAAATGTATATTAGTAAAGTATAACATTACCAGAGTGAATTAATAAGATAGTAAAAGAATTCCATTCATCTCCATAAAGCTTTTCCAAACATCGAAGGGCACAAAGGGTTGATCCTCCATTTCCTTAAAGTTAAAAAGCAGGGTTTATTTTATTACAGTAAATTTAGGTGTTATAACTTTGAGGATAAGATCCTTTGGCTAAAATTAACTAGGCAGAGAGCAAAGGTACAGGCAAAAGAATCAAATTAAATACACATTTCCTGGCAATTAAATAATTAGTAATAAAACCCAGAGATCAGGCCTCGGTAATAAAAGTTGAGTTAATCCTTTCATGAAAATAGTAATATAAAGAAAGAAATGATAAATTAGGCACTAGAAGACTATAAATTTGCACATTCACTTGGACTTAAGAACCATAAAATTCATTAAAATAATTCTCCCATATGATCAAATATATGCCTTAGATTTACTCTCCAAAAAGGTTTTTAGAACCTGATTTCCTAAAAATCATGTAAGTTTCCTAAAAATTTACAAATGGAAGTAAATGTAACTTCCATTTACTAGTTACCTTGGACAAGTTACCTAACATTTTGTGCCTAAATCTCGTTCAAACATCAGAATCACAGAAGTACTGGCCACATTTTACAAAGGTTAAAACATCGACTAATTAGGACATGCCAATATGAAATACAAATACCCTAATTCTGGTATCGAGGGGCTTCAGTTTTAAGTATCACATGGAAAACGGCCCCCAGAAAAATGGCATGTATTTTTATTTATAAGGGAAGGTCAAAAGGCAAAGCTGACAACTTGTTTTTAAAAGTAAACATCTTACAATACTTAATGAAATTAGACTATGCTCTTTCACATTGTGCACTGTGGTCTCAAGAGGCAGTATGTATTTTTCCTGACTTGCTCCCTTCATTTAATTTCTGAACAAACTGTGGAGTTTGGAGGGAACTTAAAAGAACTACGGATAAGGTTCAAAGGAATGTTTACCATCAAAATAAATTTTACTAAGACTAATAAATTTTAACATAGAATAATATTCTGGAAGTTTTCCATGGTATGTCCACAATGTGCAAAAACACCTGCCATCCCTTTTAGCTTTCTTAAAATCAGTGAATTTACATTAAAAATTTTTATATTTGTAAAGACTACAGGTGGAAACACACATAGTCCATAAACTGTAAGCCACAGGAAAACTTTTCTTCAATGATTATTCTACCCACAACTTATGATATTAATCTAACCATAAATACATACCAATTTTGGCTCCAGCAGGATCAACAAAAACATGATATTGAACTCCAAGGGGTAACTCCTTTTTTTTCAGCTTTTCTGAAAGCTGTTGCTTATAAGCAAGTTCCTGTTTTTCATCAGCTGCTGTAATTGCAACAATGTCCCAGAATTCTCCAGCTGCCATAGATTTGCCTATGTGCAAAAAGATAGAAAAGATAAATATTATTAGAATTCTCTAGCTGTTACAGGTTTTACCTATTTGGAAAAAAGGAAGAAAGAGGTAACAGTATCTCCAAAAATGTAACTTCTTTTGCGAATTTGGGAATAATGAGTGTCCAGCTAGCAGGATTCAAAATAATTCCAATAAGGATTGTTGACAAATTCGTTTTCTCTTGTAAGGACTGTTGACAAATTCTATTTCTTCCTCTCTTTTAGATCACTTATTCCTTTTTTGGTCTACCATTCCATTTACTTAGATATTCTGAGTTAAAATGTTTCTTGATTAAGAGAAGTACTTTTGACTTGCTAAAGATGAGCTCAATTCTTAAATAAAAAGAGGAGCCAAGGCAATCAATGAATCTCCAGCTTAGAAAATCAATTTTCACATATGGGTAGGATTTAACGTTTGTTGGCTAAGAAAGATTAAACCCAGGGATCTACTGCTACAATGCTGGTGTTTATAAATATGGGCACATTAATTTTTAATTACCTTAAGCTGAATCATGCAAGTTTACAAAGGTTATTGGAGAATGATACCAAATTCCAGATAACAGAAAAGTTCTCAGGTCCTTGATGAACTCAACAAAAGATAGACTGAACTTTTGGCTGATGGTGAGGTTATCCAAGCACTATTTTCTGTATTTTTAAGAGCAGTAATGTCGATAAAAACATAACCTATTAGGTAGTTGTACAAGAAATGACAAGTGGTATAGTCTTTTAAAAAAATTAAGAATTTTTTCTAACCCTTTAAATATTTTGTCCATAATTTCTCCATATTGTTTGGCTTTTCAATTAGTAAGCGTTCACATTATGGAACAAATTGGTGAAATAGGTAGTGACTGGAAGAAAGTTAAAATTGTATTTATAAGCGTCAAAACACTATGCTTTAGATCTTCTAGATTCATTTGAAGTAATTTTTGTTAATGAACTAACCAAATGTTTAACGTATTTATAGCTTCACTAGTCAGGCCAATAAGTGTCTTTCTTCTCCATCCTCCTCACACGTATGCAATAAGAAGTAAACTTAAAGGAGGAAAGTAACAAGCACAACGTAAAGAAAGCAGAGTGAAGGAAGAATAAAAAACAGGAACATTAGCTCCGCCTGGGCCAGTGTCCTAGGTCCGCAGGTGATTAGTAAAAGGAAGTGGCAGTCCAGCAAATATTCCACCATGTAAAGCACTCCTTCTATCCACTGCAGGGGAGGTGCTAGGGTTCCTCCTTTGGTACCTCTAAGTTCTGAAAACCTCTGCAACCTTCGCTGGGTGGCTTCTCGCAAAGATTCGCCGGCAGGGGCACTTTCAACTTCCATAGTTACACCTTACCCAAGGCCGCCGAGGACTTCCAGGTATGCAGCAGGCAAGCACCGTACGCATGCGCCCTGGGACATAGCCTTGTCTTTGGTCCGGTTTCCCGTCTGTCCCGCCCCCTGCGTGCGTCCTTCACGTAACCACGCCCCCGAAGCTCTCTGGCCCGCCTAGGCAAAACAACGATGGGGTCCGCGCAGAGCCTCGTCCCGTTCCCTTAGTAACGGTCTCCGGAACGGAAATGGCCACCTAGAGATTTGTCGGACAGTGCCGGGTCTGGGCCGCTAGTTCCCAACTCATAAGGCATTGCAGCCCGCTAGACCCGGTAAGTGGTTCAGTTTGGGCGACGAAATTTCGAGAATTCACCAGTGTAAGGAGAATTCGAAACTACAGCCTATCTTGTAGCTTTTTCTCAAAGGCGATTCGTCCTAACGCGTGGTTTTTTTTAGCCAGAAGCCGTTCCCAAGGATCTCTTGAAAGATAATCCCTAATCCTTGGATCGTCATCTGAAGCCATCTGCCCCATCCCCAATGTTCAGATACACATTCTGAACTTTTAAAATCCGTTTATTCAGGAGGCTTTGTGGCTTCTTTGTCCTTGCATTACTAGAAAGTGAGCCTCACCATCCCTCTCAGTTTTGAGATCACTTAATAAGCTTTTGGAAATTGTATAAACCTACGCAACGAGCCCCTTAACGTTTGTGGTATTTTTGGCTGTTTCTTTGGCATCCTTTAGTGTACGAAGATTAATCTAGAACTTTCAGTAGCATCCCTGGGAATAAATCAGTTTTATTGGACGTGTTTCTGTTAGGTACCGATAAATAAGTTTATTCTCTTGTAAAGCACGAGTTTATGATGAGTTTTACAGATTCTTCTATTCATCTTTATACATGAGGAAGCTATGAATCGGAAAGAATAGTGACTTAGTCAAGGTCTCACAATTAGCAGTAGGGAGAAGATTTAAGCAGGATATTTCAATCATTCTACTGCACGATACAATTTAAGAAGACTGTCCTCATTAAAGTTTTTATCAGCAACTTAAACATTCAAGGGCTTACAAGTTACTACCACGAACTTAAGTTAGTTTTTTCTTCTAAAGTCTTAACCCTGTTATTCAATTCTGTACTTAAAAAGCATTTGAGTAAAAAGGGAAATTACTCTCTTGTCGTTTTATTCTTTAAAAGCTTTCTTTTCTGTTAATAAAAAATGCATTAAGAATGTTTAGAAAATATAGAATACTTAATGAGGTGAGTGAATGAAAGGAAAAAAATGGCAAGAGAGAAGGTCAGAGAGATGACAACAGCCTAAGTATTTTCCTTTACTGAGTGAAACAAAGCCATTGCTGGGTTTTTATGCAACTTCCTTAATGGTTGAAAAGAGCATGTAGAATTGTGAAAATAGACTGTAATGGAAGATGAGGCAATGATAGAAACAGGGAGACTTGTGTAGAGGCTTCTCCAGCAAAACACGTGAGAGCTGGTGAAGTCTTGGCCAGTATGGTAACAGTGAGGTTGATGAGAACTTGGTTAGATTCTGGATGTATGTTTGAAAGCACAATTAATACAATTTGCTAACGGAATGGCTCTGGAATGTGAAAGAAAGAGGAGTCATGGATAACTGCTTGAAGGCCAGAGGGACAAGTGAAATGGGAGAGGCTATGGATTAGGAAGTCTAGAGACAGTTATTGGGATAGCACGGAGAGTTCAACATTTGGTTTTGGGCTCATAAAATACACAGATGTATATGTATGCAATGCATATGTAATGGGCACTTGTGTGTGTATGTGTTTGTTTGCATTATACATGAATTTGGACTTTGTGAGACCGATCTGGGCTGGAGATATAATTTGGGGAGTTGTCAGCAGATAAGTTTAAGTGAAGTCGCTCAGTCGTGTCCGACTCTTTGCGACCCAGTGGACTGTAGCCCACTATGCTCCTCTGTCCATGGGATTTTCCAGGCAAGAGTACTGGAGTGGGTTGCCATTTCCTTCTCCAGAGGATCTTCCCAACCCAGGGATTGAACCCAGGTCTCCCGCATTGTAAGCAAGACGCTTTACTGTCTGAGCCACCAGATAGATGGAGTTAATTTTTAAATTGTAGAACTAAATAATTATAGCCCTAAGGAAAAAAAATTAGTAGAGCCTATTAGCTGAGGGATTGTATTAATACTATATCAGTTATGGTTTTTGTGCTTCCTCTGCCTTTTCTATTTTCTTCAAATTTTTACTAATGTTAATTTTTAAGTAAAAAATGAAAAGAAATGTTATATACTGTGTGATTGGGAATAAATATCTTTGGCAGTTGATTATACTGGTAAAAAAAGTTAATGGATTTTATTTAAGTTTATGTTTTATGTAATCAGACAGTGTGATATAGTTGTTTGAACAGTCATAAGCTACAGTGACCAGAATAAAATAAATCGATAAAAGATTGGTTCAGTTTAGTTGCTTAGTCATGTCCGACTCTTTGCGACCCCATGAATCACAGCACGCCAAGCCTCCCTGTCCATCACCAACTCCTGGAATTCACTCAGACTCACGTCCATCGAGTCAGTGATGCCATCCAGCTATCTCATCCTCTGTCGTCCCCTTCCCCTCCTGCATCCAATCCCTCCCAGCATCAGAGTCTTTTCCAATGAGGCAACTCTTCACATGAGGTGGCCAAAGTACTGGAGTTTCAGCTTTAGCATCATTCCTTCCAAAGAAATCCCAGGGCTGATCTCCTTCAGAATGGACTGGTTGGACCTCCTTGCAGTCCAAGGGACTCTCAAGAGTCTACTCCAACACCACAGTTTAAAAGCATCAATTCTTCAGTGCTCAGCCTTCTTCACAGTCCAACTCTCACATCCATACATGACCACAGGAAAAACCATAGCCTTGACTAGACAGACCTTAGTTGGCAAAGTAAGTAGTAACCCATTATTCTGTATAGAATGGAAATGATGTGATTGATCTTGAGTTCCATATTTTAAAAGGGACATCAGACAAACCAAACCATAATAAGTTGAAAAAAAGATATTCTTTGGAGGCATTTGGGCTTTTTTTTTTTTTCCTATTGGAAGAGAGTATGTGAAGAAGTGCCATAAAACAAAGTGAAATAGACTTTTGAAGAACTTGTCTGAGTTATAGTTTAGATACCGTTAACTTTATCTGTTTAAAGTGAGAAGTTTCATGATTTTTGGTAAATGTACAGAGTTGTGTAACTGTGACCACCTACCAGGTACAGATTTCCATTATCCAAATAAGATGTTTTGCTTTGGCCAACTCATGCGAAGAGTTGACTTATTGGAAGATCCTGATGCTGGGAGGGATTGGGGGCAGGAGGAGAAGGGGATGACAGAGGATGAGATGGCTGAATGGCATCACCGACTCGATGCACGTGAGTTTGTGTGAACTCCAGGAATTGGTGATGGACAGGGAGACCTGGCATGCTGCGATTCATGGGGTCACAAAGACTCAGACACGACTGAGCGACTGAACTGAATTGTGCTTATTAACAATAATACCAGTTTACTTACTTTTATCAGTATAGGCAAAACTGTGAAGGTTGTGTGAAAATTGTTGCGAGACATTAAATTTTTATTCTCCTTCTTAAAAAGGAGCTGAATCCAAATGAGGTCCTGGATTATGGACCATGGAGTTCAGGTTCATGGCTTGGCCAGTTTATGCCGGGTTCTCATTGTTTCTATTATTTGAGTATCATCTCTCTGTTTAACCACTCTTCCTCCTCTTACTCTTCCTGATGTGGAGTGGAAAGCAAAAAATCTCTCTCTCTCTTTTTTTTTTTTTGTTTTTTTACTGTTTTCTTTCTTTGGATTTTTTTACTCAGCTAGTCTGGTTTCAACCTATTCACTATTTTTTTCCCCACTGTGTCCTATTGAAGAAATCTTCACCCCCTTTTTGTAGGGTAAAGGGAAACCTTCACCCCTAACTTGTATTTTGCTTTCTTTATTTTTTAAAGCAGTTTTAGGTTCATAGCAGAATTTAGAAGATGGTACAGAGGTTTCCAATATACCCCACACATGCATAGCCTCCCTTATTGTCAGCATACCTACCAGAGTGGTACATGTGTTGTAATTGACGAACCTACAATGACACATCATGATCACCCAAAGTCTGTGATTTCCCTTACAATTCACTCTTGGTCTTTTTATTTTGTGGGTTTGGACACAGTATAAGGACATGCATGCATTGTTATAATACTATTCAGAGTAGTTTAGGTCTCCTGAAAAATCTTCTGTGCTCTGCCTATTCATCCCTCTCCCCAAATCCTGCATCTGCTGATATTTGTGCTTTCATGTTTTCCTTTCTCCAGAATATCTTATGGGTAGAATGCTAAGCATGTAGCCCTTTTATATTGGCTTATTTCACTAAGTAGTATGCATTTAAGATTACACCATGTCTTTTCATTGCTTGATCAGTTCACTTCAGTTCAGACTCTTTGCACGCCAGGCCTCCCTATCCATCACCAACTCCCAGAGTCCACTTAAACCCATGTCCCTCGAGTCGGTGATGCCATCCAACCATCTCATCCTCTGCTATCCCCTTCTCCTCCTGACCTCGATCTTTCCCAGCATCAGGGTCTTTTCAAATGAGTCAGCTCTTCGCATCAGGTGGCCAAAGTATTGGAGTTTCAGCTTCAACATCAGTCCTTCCAATGAACACCCAGGACTGATCTCCTTTAGGATGGACTGGTTGGATCTCCTTGCAGCCCAAGGGACTCTCAAGAGCCTTCTCTAACACCACAGTTAAAAGCATCAATTCTTCTGTGCTCTGCTTTCTTTATAGTCCAACACTCACATCCATACATGACCACTGGAAAAACCATTGCCTTGACTAGACGGAACTTTGTTGGCAAAGTAATGTCTCTGCTTTTCAATATGCTATCTAGGTTGGTCATAACTTTCCTTCCAAGGAGTAAGTGTCTTTTAATTTCATGGCTGCAGTCACCATCTGTAGTGATTTTGGAGCCCAGAAAAGTAAAGTCAGCCATTATTTCCATTGTTTCCCCATCTACTTGCCGTGAAGATCCAGTGAGTCAGCTCTTCCCATCAGGTGGCCAAAGTACTGAAGCTTCAGCTTCAGCATCAGTCCTTTCAATGAATATTCAGTAATATCGAATAATCAATATTCAATGAATATTAATTTCCTTTAGGACTGACTGGTTTGATCTGCTTGCAGTCCAAGGGCACCACAGTTCAAAAGCATCAGTTCTTCAGCACTCAGCTTTCTTAGGGTCCAACTTTCACATCCATACATGACTATTGGAGAAACACTAGCTTTGACTAGACAGCCCTTTGTCAGCAAAGTGTCTCTGCTTTTGAATATGCTGTCTAGGTTTGTCATAATTTTCTTTCAAGGAGCCAAGAGTCTTTTAATTTCATGACTGCAATCACCTTCCTCAGTAGTAGGTGTATGATTCTTTTTGTACATTGTTGGGTTTGATTTATTAATTTTTTTAAAGGATTTTTGTATTTGCTTTCATGAGAAATACTGGTCTGTAGTTTTGTAATGTTTTTGACTGACTTTAGTATCAGGATAATGGTGGGTCATAGAGCTGTCTCTTATACACATCTGGTGGGCTGCAGTCCATGGGGTCGCGAAGAGTCGGACACGACTGAGCGACTTCACTTTCACTTTTCACTTTCCTGCATTGGAGAAGGAAATGGCAACCCACTCCAGTATTCTTGCCTGGAGAATCCCAGGGACAGGGGAGCCTGGTGGGCTGCTGTCTATGGGGTCGCACAGAATCAGACATGACTGAAGTGACTTAGCAGCAGCAGCAGCAGCAGTACTTTTCAGTACAATGTTGGGAAGTAATGGTGAGATGGGACATTTCTAGTCTTGGACTTCTTATTCTAAAAGCTTCTTTTTTTTCTGATCACTAATTGTGATATTAGCTGTAGATTTTTTTAAAAACAATGTTTATCAAGTTGAGGAACTTTTTTCTATTCCTAGTATATGTAGAGTTTTATCATGAAAAGGTAATGGGTTGTGTCAGATGCTTTTTTTGCATCTGTTGATATAATCATGGGATTTTTCTTTTTACCAATGGCACCCCACTCGAGTACTCTTTCCTGGAAAATCCCATGGACGAAGGAGCCTGGTAGGCTGCAGTCCATGGGGTCACTAAGAGTCGGACACGACTGAGTGACTTCACTTTGACTTTTCACTTTCATGCATTGGAGAAGGAAATGGCAACCCGCTCCAGTATTCTTGCCTGGAGAATCCCAGAGCTGGGGGAGCCCGGTGGGCTGCTGTTTCTAGGGTCGCACAGAGTCGGATACGACTGAAGTGACTTAGCAGGTGTGATAGATGACATTAGTTGGTTTTGAATGTTGTAGGAGTCTTGTATATCTGGAATAAATCCAGCTTGGTGTTTTTGTTGTTGTTCAGTTGCTCAGTCGTGTCTGAGTCTTTGCAACCCCATGGACTGCAGCATGCCAGACTTCCTTGTCCTTCACCATTTCCCAGAGTTTGCTCACACTCATGTCCATTGAGTCAGTGATGCCATCCAACCATCTCATCCTCTGTCATCCCCTTCTCCTCCTGCCTTCAATCTTTTCCAGCATCAGGGTCTTTTCCAGTGAGTCAGCTCTTCCCATCAGGTGGCCAAAGTACTGAAGCTTCAGCTTCAGCATCAGTCCTTTCAATGAATATTCAGTAATATCGAATAATCAATATTCAATGAATATTAATTTCCTTTAGGACTGACTGGTTTGATCTGCTTGCAGTCCAAGGGCACCACAGTTCAAAAGCATCAGTTCTTCAGCACTCAGCTTTCTTAGGGTCCAACTTTCACATCCATACATGACTATTGGAGAAACACTAGCTTTGACTAGACAGCCCTTTGTCAGCAAAGTGTCTCTGCTTTTGAATATGCTGTCTAGGTTTGTCATAATTTTCTTTCAAGGAGCCAAGAGTCTTTTAATTTCATGACTGCAATCACCTTCCTCAGTAGTAGGTGTATGATTCTTTTTGTACATTGTTGGGTTTGATTTATTAATTTTTTTAAAGGATTTTTGTATTTGCTTTCATGAGAAATACTGGTCTGTAGTTTTGTAATGTTTTTGACTGACTTTAGTATCAGGATAATGGTGGGTCATAGAGTGAGTTAGAAGGTATTCCCTATGCTTCTATCTTTTGAAAGAGATTGTAGAGAATTCATATAACTTTTTCCTTAGTATTCCCTATTGAACCCATCTGGGCTTGGTGTTTCTGTTTTGGAAGGTTATTGATTGTTGACTCAATTTCATTCTTTGATATAAACATATTCAGAATTATTCTTGTATGAGTTTTATCAGATTATTTCTTTTAAAGAATTAGTTCATTTCATCAGGGTTATCAAATTTGTGTGCATGGAGTTGTTCATAGTACTGTCTGTGGGATCTGTAGTGTTTTTCCATTTCTCATTTCTGATACTGGTTATTTCTGTCCCTTCCACCCCCTATCTCTTTTGCTTGGCTGGAGTCTTATTAATTTTATTGATCTTGACAGAGAACCAGTTTTTAGTTTAATGGATTTTCTGTATTGATTTCTTATTTTCAATTTTGTTGATTTCCAGTCTAATTCATATTATTTCTTTTCTTCTCTTTGATTTAATTTTCTGTTATTTTTCTAATTTAATATGTTTAGATTGT
>SJYT01021236.1:138781-175449 GCA_006410635.1 Cephalophus harveyi
ATGAAATTTATAATTGATGTAATATTTATTGTATAAAAACATGGTTTTTATAATTATCTGATATAAAACTTATGATTTTTTAATTTATAATGTATGATAACTAAAAAGTTAGTATTGCAATCAACAGAAACTAGTGAAAGCTTACTGACAGTGGTACTGATATCTTTTTATATATACATACACCCACATATATATATATATATTTTATGTGTTATTTCTTTATTTATTTTTTAAATTTTACTTTATTTTACTTTACAGTACTGTATTGGTTTTGCCATACATTGACATGAATCTTCCACGAGTGTACATGAGTTTGCAATCCTGACCTCCCCCTCCCATTTCCCTCCCCATATCATCTCTCTGGGTCATCCCAGTGCACCAGCCCCAAGTATCCTGTATCCTGTATCGAACCTAGACTGGTGATTCGTTTCTTACATGATAGTATACATGTTTCAATGCCATTCTCTCAAATCATCCCACCCTCTCCTCCCACAGAGTCCAAAAGTCTGTTCTATACATCTGTGTCTCTTGCTATCTCGCATACAGGGTTATCATTACCACCTTTCTAAATTCCATATATATGTGTTGGTATACTGTATTGGTGTTTCTCTTTCTGGCTTACTTCACTGTATAATCGGCTCCAGTTTCATCCACCTTGAAACACAATTGATTTACAATAATATGTTAGTTTCAGGTCTATAGCACAGTGTTTCAGATATATTCTTTTTTTGATTCTTTTTCCCCTTATGTTGATGCTGTCATTCAGTCACTAAATCATGTCACACTTTTTGTGACCCTATGAACTACAGCATGCCATGCTTCCCCGTCCTTTACCATCTACCAGAGTTTGCTCAAACTCATGTCTGTGAGTTGGTGATACTATCCTGACATCTTTTGCTCTGTCACCCTCTTCTCCTCTTGGTCTCAATATTCTACAGCATCAGAGTCTTTTCCACATTATGTGGCCAAAATATTGGAGCCTCAGCTTCGGCATCAGTCCTTCCAATGAATATTCAGGGAAGATTTCCTTTAGGATTGACTGGTTTGATCTCCTTGCTGTCCAAGGGACTCTCAAGAATATTTTCCAGTACCACAGTTCAAAAGCATCAATTCTTTGGTGCTCAACCTTCTTTATGGTCCAACTCTCACATTCGTACATGACTACTGGAAAAATCATAGCTCTAGCTATGTGAACCTTGGTTGGCAAAGTGATATCTCTGCATTTTAATATACTGTCTAGGTTTGTCATAAGTTTTCTTCCAAGGAGCAAGCTGTTTTTTAATTTCATGGCTGTAGTTACTGTCTGAAGTAATTTTGGAGCCCATGAAAATAAAATCTGCCACTAGAAGATTTTCCCCCTAATAGTTTAGTAGAAAATATTGAGTATAGTACCCTGTGCTATACAGTAGGTCCTTGTTGATTATCTATTTTAGAGTAATGTTTATATGTTAATCCCAACATCCCAATTTATCCCTCTCCCACCCTTTTCCTCTTTGTTAACCATAAATTTATTTTCTGTATCTTTTGGTGTGTTTCTGTTTTGTAAATAAGTTCATTTGATATTGATTACTTTTTAATTACAGAGCTTCTTTGAAACTGTAACTAGATCCAGATGCTTTCTCTATTGTATATCTATACTTAAATTTGCCTTTTGAACATATTTGACATTAATATTATACACATTTGAACTTACTAATATTATTGTTTGAACTTTATATACACATTTTTATGTATGTTTAGCAAAATAATTTTAAAATTATTAAAGTCTAAAAGGAACTGAAGATGACTTCTTAAATTTTCGTTTTTAAAATTAGCAGCACTTGTTACATAGGCTTTTAACTTGGTAGAGTAGGAGCTTTTTAACTTTGTAGTACCTCCTGAAGTACAGTTGATATATGGCATTATGTTAGTTTCAGGTATAAAAATAATGATTCAATATTTGTATATATTGAAAAATTATCATAACAATAAGTCCAGTTAATATCTATCACCATACCATCCAAAATATTTTTGCTTTTGGAGAAAACTTAAGGTGTACTCTATTAACAACTTTCAAAGTAAAACAGTATTAACTATAATTGCCATGCTGTATATTATTCCTGTGACTTATTTATTTCATAAATGGAAATTAGTACCTTTTGAACCCTTTATTCTATTTGCCAAACTTGTACTATCCACCTATGGGAACACCAATCTTATCTGTATTTATGAGCCAGTTTTTCATTTTTACTTTTTTTTTTAAGATTTCATGTATAACTAAGATTGTACAGTATTTGTCTTTCTCTGACTTACTTCACTTGCCATGATAGCTTCAAGTTCCTTTCTTGTTCTCACAAATGACAAATTTTATGGCTGAATAATATTTTATGGCTGTACCACACACACATACATCCCACATCTTCTTTATGCATTCATTCATCATAAGACACATAGGCTGTTTCATGTCTTTGCTCTTGTAAATAATGCTACAGTGAAAAAGGGGGGGTCTAGATATTTTTTCAAGATAGTGTTTCCGTTTCTCTAGAGAAGTACCTTGAGGTAAAATTGCTAGATCATATGGTTTTTCTATGTTTAGTGTTTTTGAGGAAACTCCTTACTCTTTTCCAGAGTGATTATAGCAATTTGCATTTCTACAAACAGTGCACAAGGATTCCCTTTTCTCCACGTCCTTGCCAACCCTAGTTATTTCCTTTGTGATGATAACAATTTTGATGGGTGTGAGGTGATACCACTTTCTGGTTTTGATTTGGATTTCCCTGGTGATTGGTGATGTTGAGCATCTTTTCATACACTTGTTAGCCAACTCCATGTCTTCTTTGGAAAAATATCTATTCAAATCTTCTACTCATTTTTTATTGGAATTATTTTTTGCTGTCGAGCTGTATGATAATGTACGTTGACTGTTAATCCCTCATCAGATACATGATTTGCAAATATCCAATAGGTTGTCTTTTCATTTTGTTGATGGTTTTCTTTGCTGTACAGAATATTTTTAATTTGATGTATTTCCCTTTTTTTTATTTTGCTTTTTTTGTCTTTGCTTTTGGTGTTCAGTTCATTTCAGTCTCTCAGTCGTGTCTGATGCTTTGTGACCCCATGGACTGCTGCATGCCAGGCTTCCCTGTCCATCACCAACTCCCGGAGCTTGCTCAAGCTCATTTCCATTGAGTCAGTGATGCCATCCAACCATCTTATCCTCTGTCTTTTGATGTTAGATCTGAATATTATCACCAAGACCAGTGTCAAGGAGTCTGCCTCTTATATTTTCTTCAAGGAGTTATGTGATTTCAGGTATTACTTTTAAGGCTCTAATCCATTTTCAGTTTATTTTTGTGTATAATGTAAAATGCTGCTCAAGTTTCATTCTTTGGCTTGTGTCTGTGCAGTTTTCTCATCACTATATAGTGAAGAGACTTTTTTCTCATTGTATATTGTTTTGTTCTTTGTTCTAAGCCAATTGACTATTTATGAATGGTTTTGTTTCTGCACTGTCTACTCCGTTCCATTGATCTATGTGTTTGTTTTTAATGCCAGTACTATACTGTTTTCATTACTATAGCTTTGTAATACAGTTTGAATTAGGGAGTATGATGGCTTCAACTTTGTTCTTTTTTTCTCAATACTTTTTGGCTATTTGGGGTCTTTCGTGGTTTCATCCAGATATTAGGATCTGTGAAAATGCCATTGGAATTTTGATAAGGTTTATATTGCACCAATCTGATGGACATGAATTTGAGCAAGCTTCAGGAGTTGGTGATAGACAGGGAAGCCTGGCATGCTGCAGTCCATGGGGTCCCAAAGAGCCAGACATGACTGATCGACTGAACTGAACTGATACTGAACTGTAGATAACACTGAGTATCTACATGGATATTTTAACATTATTAATTCTTGCACCCCATGATCACAGAATATCTTTCTTGTCTTCTTCAATTTCTGTCATTAATGTGTTTACTTTTTAGTGGATAGGGTTTTTACTTCTTCAATAAAATTTATTCCTATGTATTTTATTCTTTTGAGACAATTACAAATGGAATTGATTCTGTTTATGGTAAGTTATTATTAATGTGCAAAAATGCATCAGATTTTTATGTATTGAGTCTGTATCCTATAATGTTACTGATACTTAATTAACTTTAACAGTTTGTGGTGCGTGTATATGTTAAATCCTCATGATTTTCTATATGTAACATGTTGTCATTTGAAGATGGTGACAGTTTTCCTTCTTTTTTTTTCAATTTTAATGCCTTTTACCTCTTACTCTTGCCTCAGTGTTCTGATTAAGACTTCCAAAAGTATGATGAATAAAAGTGTTGAGAGTGGGCATCCTTGTGTTGTTTCTATTCTTGAGGGAAAAGCTTTCAACTTTTCAGCATTGAGTATGATGTTAGCTGTGAGTTTGTAGCTTATGGCCTTTATTATGTTGAAGTATGTTCTGTCTATACCAAGTTTGAGAGTTTTTATCATAAACTGATGTTGAATTTTGTCAAATGCCTTTTCTGCATCTATTGAGATGATCATGTAATTTGTATTGTTCAGTTTGTTAATGTGGTATATCACATGGACTGATTCGCGGGTGTTGAACCATCCTTGCATCTCTGGAATAAATCTCACCTAATATGGTATATAATCCTTTTAAAGTATTGTTCAGTTCTGTTTGATAATTTTTTTGTAGAGTATATATATATGTTTATAAGGGATATTGATGTATATTACATTTTTCTGTAATATCTTGTTTTATTTAAGGTGGTAGAGTCATGCTGGCCTCATAAAATGAGTTTCAGAACGTTCCATTATCTTCTATACTTTGGAAGAATTTGAGAAGAATTTATATTAATTCTTCATTGAATGTTTAAGGATTCACCTCAATCATTTTACTTTTATTCTACATTTATCTTTATGTAAAAAAGTGGCTTTCCTGTAAACAACAACATATAGTTGAACTACTTTCTGATCCACTCTAAGTTTGATCCACTCTGTCTTTTTTTGATACTTACACTATTAATATTTAAAGTGGTTAATTACATAGTTGGATTAATATCTATATTTGTCTATCTATTTATTGTTTTTAGTACACAAAAAGCCTTCTTTTCTGCCTTTTATGATTTTCAATAGAACATTGTATATGATTCTGTTTTCTATCTTTTCTTAGCATATCCATTTTACTTAAAAAAATTTTTTAAACCATTTCCCTGGAGATATCAAAAATTCCAATCCACTCTCAATTAACACTATACTACTTCATCTATGGCATAGATATCTTATAAATATATACATAATTCCTCTGTCCTGTTCTTTGTGTGCTTACTGTTTTTCATTTCATTTATACATAAACATAGTTACTGATACAAAAATGTGCAGTTGACTTTTGAACAACATGAGTATGAACTGTTGGGTCCGTTTCTATGCTTTTCTTTTTTTTTTTTTTCAATAAATATTCAGTTCAGTTCAGTCACTCAGTCATGTCCGACTCTTTGTAACCTAATAAATTGCAGCATGCCAGGCCTCCTTGTCCATCACCAACTCCCAGAGTTTACTCAAACTCATGTCCACCGTTTCTATGCTTTTCTTTTTTTTTTTTTTCAATAAATATTCAGTTCAGTTCAGTCACTCAGTCATGTCCGACTCTTTGTAACCTAATAAATTGCAGCATGCCAGGCCTCCTTGTCCATCACCAACTCCCAGAGTTTACTCAAACTCATGTCCATCGAGTTGGTGATGCCATCTAGCCATCTTATCCTCTGTTGTCCCCTTTTCCTCCTGCCCCCAATCCTTTCCAGCATCAGAGTCTTTTCCAGGGAGTCAAATCTTCGCATGAAGTGGCCAAAGTACTGGAATTTCAGCTTTAGCATCATTCCTTCCAAAGAACACCCAGGGCTGATCTCCTTTAGAATGGACTGGTTGGATCTCCTTGCAGTCCAAGGGACTCTCAAGAGTCTTCTCCAACACAACAGTTCAAAAGTATCAATTCTTCAGTGCTCAGCTTTCTTCACAGTCCAACTCTCGCATCCATACATGACCACTACAAAAACCATAGCCTTGACTAGATGGACCTTTGTTGACAAAGTAACGTCTCTGCTTTTCTATATTTACACAATCTGTGGTTGATTGAACTGGACATGGAACAACAGACTGGTTCCAAATAGCAAAAGGAGTATGTCAAGGCGGTATATTGTCACCCTGCTTATTTAACTTGTATGCAGAGTACATCATGATAAACGCTGGGCTGGAGGAAGTACAAGCTGGAATCAAGATTGCCTGGAGAAATATCAATAACCTCAGATATGCAGATGACACCACCCTTATGGCAGAAAGTGAAGAGGAGCTAAAGAGCCTCTTGATGAAAATGAAAGAGGAGAGTGAAAAAGTTGGCTTAAAACTCAACATTCAGAAAACTAAGATCATGGGATCCAGTCCCATCTCTTCATGGCAAATAGATGGGGAAATAGTGGAAACAGTGGCTGACTTTATTTTTCTGGGCTTCAAAATCACTACAGATGGTGACTGCAGCCATGAAATTAAAAGACGCTTACTCCTTGGAAGGAAAGTTATAACCAACCTAGAAAGCATATTCAAAAGCAGAGACATTACTTTGCCAACAAAAGTCCATCTAGTCCTAGGCTATGGTTTTTCCAGTGGTCATGTATGGATGTGAGTGTTGGACTATAAAGAAAGCTGAGTGCCGAAGAATTGATGCTTTTGAACTGTGGTGTTGGAGAGACTCTTGAGAGTCTCTTGGACTGCAAGGAGATCCATCCAGTCCATCCTAAAGGAAATCAGTCCTGGGTGTTCATTGGAAGGACTGATGTTGAAGCTGAAACTCCAATACTTTGGCCACCTGATGTGAAGAGCTGACTCATTTGAAAAGACCCTGATGCTGGGAAAGATCGAGGTCAGGAGGAGAAGGGGACAACAGAGGATGAGATGGTTGGATGGCATCACCAACTCAATGGACATGGGTTTGGGTGGACTCCAGGTGTTGGTGATGGTCAAGGGTTCTGGCGTGCTGCAATTCATGGGGTTGCAAAAAGTCGGACATGACTGAGTGACTGAACTGAATGGAACTGAAGCCAAAGATGCAGATCCTTGGATAGTTCTGTGGAGGGCTGATTTTGTGACTTGAGCATTCATGGATTTTGTTATCTGTGGTGGATTTTGGAACCAATTCTCTGTGGCTACTGAGAGACAAATGCCTTTAAACTGTATGAGTGTTTTCACCCTGACCTCCATCTGTGTTGTAGAAGCATCAACTGTACATAGGTATGTGTATATAATCAAATTCATTTTTGCTATTAATATTTGAATGAACTTTTATCTGTTATATATACTAAAAATAAGAAAAATAAGAGATTCTTATTTTACCTTCAGTTGTTCCTGCCCCAGAGTTCTTTCTTTTTTTTACATAGATCTGAGCTTCTGAACTGTACTATTTTCTTTCTAAAGAACCAGTCTTTTAAGGCAGGTCTGCTGACAAGAATTTTCTTGTTTTTGTCTGTGATTCTTTTTTTCTCATCTGCTTTTTTAGAATAATTTCACAAGGTATAGATTTTTTCCTCTCAACACTTTACTCCACTATCCTCTTGTTAGCCTGGTTTCTTAGGGAAAGTTAGATAAAATTCTTATTTTTTCCTTTCTGTGAACAAAGGGTTTTCTTCCTATGGCATTTTTCACATTTCTTTCTGTATCCTTAATGAAATTTAAAAATTATATGTCTAGTTATATATATATTTTTTGGATCTCTTTCTTGCTTGGCCTTTTCTGCTTCCTTGTCATTGGGTTATATTTAACATTAATTTACATACATTCACCAGTATTATTTCATGTTCCTTTCTCCTTTAGCACTTCTCATTCTGGTATTTCATGGATGTGTATTGAATACTTTTTGTAATTATCCCACAGTTTTGGGCTCTTCTGGTCTGCTTTTCTCAGTCTTTGTTTTGTTTGCTTTTCAGTTTTTGAAGTTTCTATTGACATATTTTCAAGCTTAGAGATTCTCTCGTCAGCCACTGAGCCATATCCAATCTACTAAATGAGCCCTTAAAAGGCATCTATCAATTCTGTGGTTACATTTTGTATCTCTAGCATCTCTGTATTATTTCTGTCTCTCTGCCTTATACTATCCATCTGTTCTTGTTTATGATCTACTTTTTGTTCATTCAATTGATTAGCATGTAAATCTTATATGTTTTAAATTTCTAGTCTGGTATTTTCAACATCTTTGCTAAGGCTAATTCTGGTTCTTATGCTTACTCTGTGTTTTTGTCTTTTAGTATAGTATGTCTTGTAATTTTTTGTTGAAAGACAGACATGATGTACTTGTGAAAGGAACTCGTAAAATAGTGCTGTTGTGTAGTGATGAGGTGTGGATAGAAAGAAGTATTCTACAATTATATCATTGTCTTAGTCTTTCAGTGAGCCTGTGCCATTGGGTTGTGGATTTCACAGGTATTTCTTAGTTTTCCTACCTCTTAGGTGGGCAAGAGGGTAAGAGTGATCTAGAGTTGAATATTCCCCTTCCTCTAAATGGAATGCTAGAGGGGGATGGAATTGAGTATTTTTCTTCTTCCACGAGACTTTAATAAAACCTCAATCATGTAAGGTCCATTCAACAGTTTCCTTTGAGGACAGGCCTTATAAAGAGCAGAATGCTCTGGTGTATTTGAGAATTATTTATTTCCTCCCCCCTTTTGGAAGCATAAATGGATTTTTCTCCAGTGTTCACTTTGAGGATGTGTGAGAGCTCCTAGGTATTAATCTCACAAAAGCAAGTAGGGTTCCCTTCATTGACTCCTGGAGTTTTTAATCTCCTGTCAATACAGTTCAGTTCAGTTCAGTCGTTCAGTCATGTCTGACTCTTTGCAACCCCATGAACCACAGCACGCTAGGCCTCCCTGTCCATCACCAACTCCTGGAGTCCACCCAAACCCATGTCCATTGAGTCGGTGATGCCATCCAACCATCTCATCCTTTGTTATCCCCTTCTCCTTCTGCCCTCAATCTTTCCAAGCATCAGGGCCTTTTCAAATGAGTCAGTTCTTCGCATCAGATGGCCAAAGTATTGGAGTTTCAGCTTCAACATCAGTCCTTCCAATGAACACCCAGGGCTGATCTCTTTTAAGATGGACTGGTTGGATCTCCTTGCAGTCCAAGGGACTCTCAAGAGTCTTTTCCAACACCACAGTTCAAAAGCATCAATTCTTTGGTGCTCAGTTTTCTTTGTAGTGCAACACTCACATCCATGCATGACCACTGGAAAAACCATAGCCTGGACTAGACGGACCTTTGTTGGCAAAGTAATGTCTTTGCTTTTGAATATGCTGTCTAGGTTGGTCTTAGCTTTCCTTCCAAGGAGTAAGTGTCTTTTAATTTCATGGCTGCAACCACCATCTGCAGTGATTTTGGAGCCTGGAAAAATAAAGTCAGCTACTGTTTCCCCATCTATTTGCCATGAAGTGATGGGACTGGATGCCATGATCTTAGATTTCTGAATGTTGATTATTAACCCAACTTTTTCACTATCCTCTTTCACTTTCATCAAGAGGCTCTTTAGTTCTTCATTTTGTGCCATAAGGATGGTGTCACTTGCATATCTAAGGTTATTGATATTTCTCGAGGCAATCTTGATTCCAGCTTGTGATTCCTCCAGGCCAGCATTTCACATGATGTACTCTGCATTTAAGTTAAATAAATAGGGTGACAATATACAGCCTTGACATACTCCTTTTTCTATTTGGAACTAGTCTGTTGTTCCATGTCCAAGGGAACATTTCATGCAAAGATGGGCTCAGTAAAGGACAGAAATGGCTTGGACCTAACAGAAGCAGATACTAAGAAGAGGTGGCAAGAATACATAGAAGAACTGTACAAAAAATATCTTCATGACCCAGATAATCCTGATATGTGATCACTCACACTCACCTAGGATCAGACATCCTGGAATGTGAAGTCAAGTGGGCCTTAGAAATCATGACTACAAACAAAGCAGTGGAGATGATGGAATTCCAGTTGAGCTATTTCAGATCCTAAAAGATGATGCTGTGAAAGTGCTGCACTCTATATGTCAGCAAATTTGGAAAACTCAGCAGTGGCCACAGGATTGGCAAAGGTCAGTATTCACTCCAGTCCCCCAAAAAGGCAATACCAAAGAATGCTCAAACTACCGCACAGTTACACTCATCTCATATACTAGTGAAGTAATGCTCAAAATTCTGCAAGCCAGGCTTTGTGAACTGTGAAATTCCAGATGTTCAAGCTGGTTTTAGAAAAGGCAGAGGAACCAGAGATCAAATTGCCAATATCCGTTGGATCATGGAAAAAGCAAGCGAATTCCAGAAAAACAGCTATTTGTGCTTTATTGACTATGCCAAAGCCTTTGACTGTGTGGATCATAATAAACTGTGGAAAATTCTGAAGGAGATGGGAATACCAGACCACCTGACCTGCCTCTTAAGAAACCTGTATGCAGGTCAGGAAGCAACAGTTTGAATTGGACATGGAACAACAGTCTGGTTTCAAATAGTACAAGGAGTACTTCCAGGCTGTGTAATGTCAAGACAGGGCATGTCGTAACTTGTCAGTTATAGGTTTTCCTATTGGGAGACACTGTTTTCTCGAGAGACCTTTGTGGGTGAGTTTCCACTCCCATAGGTTCTGAATCTCTATATCTGCCTACCTGTCTCTGATTTTGGGGGTATTGATTCTCCCTGTGACCTCCCTTCTTTGATGAATCTAAGAAGATTTATTGATTTTTCAGTTAATTGTCCTGCTTTTACTTGCTAAGATGGTCTGACAACATCCAAGCTCCTTACGTGATGGACTGAAAACCAGAAGTGCCCTCACTTACTTTTTGAATAGACGTTCTATCTTGAATTGTTAATTCAACTAGATATTTGCTTTATAAGTAATATTCATCTTATAGTGCTTGCTATGTGCCAGACATTGTTCTAAAGCCTTTATGCAGACTTGTTTAGTCCTCATAACAATTATTTCCATCAAATACTGTTAATATCCACATTTTATAGATGAGGAAATTGAGGCATATAATTTTGATACATATGAAACAGAAGATACTTAACTTGCCTGAGGTCACCAAGCTCAGAACAAGTTTTATTTTTGTCTTTATTTAACTCCCTTAAAGCTGGTTCAAACCATCAAAATAACTTCCTCTGAGCAATAGAACGTCAAAGAGTTAAAGCTGTGCAAGTTCGACATAAACCTTTAGAAGGCCTGACATATTCTATGTTTATACTTTTTGGAGCCCTGATTCAACCATATAAAAACCTTGCTTCCTTATTAACAGAGACAGATGAATATACATGTGAAAAGATGACATCATGAGTACTGCTATAGTTAGAGAGGCCTTGGTATAGTATGGTGAGAGAGACCTATACATCCGAGCATCGTAGGAAAACCTACCTTCCTGCTGTCCTTGCCAGTGTTTCACATATGTAAATTAGCCACCTTGGAGGTATTTGAATGAGTCCCACAAGATTGACTCTCAGGTCAACATCACTTGGAAAAGAACTGCCATTTGACTAAGTCAACCCACAGACCTAGGAAAGAATAAATGATTTTTTTTAAACACAGTAGGTTTTGGGATGCTTTATTACACAGTGGAAATATATGAAAAAATGTGCACTTTAAAAAAAAGACATTGGCTATTGGTTGTAGAGAATTCAAACTGAAAGATTTCAAAGAATTAACAGATTTTAATCTAAGTCAGCAAAACGCATTAGGAATCTTTGCTTTCAGGTTTATTGTGATATAATTGATATATAACATTGTACAAGTTTAATATATACAATACGATAATTTGATACACATATACATATACTTCATGGGAAATAGGTGGGAAACAGTGGAAACAGTGTCAGATTTTATTGTTTTGGGCTCCAAAATCACTGCAGATGGTGAGTGCAGCCATGAAATTAAAAGACGCTTACTCCTTGGAAGAAAAGCTATGACCAACCTAGATAGCATATTCAAAAGCAGAGATATTACTTGGCTCACTAAGGTCCGTCTAGTCAAGGCTATGGTTTTTCCACTACTCATGTATGGATGTGAGAGTTGGACTGTGAAGAAGGCTGAGCGCCGAAGAATTGATGCTTTTGAACTGTGGTGTTGAAGAAGACTCTTGAGTCCCTTGGACTGCAAGGAGATGCAGGCAGTCCATTCTGAAGGAGATCAGCCCTGGGATTTCTTTGAAAGGAATGATGCTAAAGCTGAAACTCCAGTACTTTGGCCACCTCATGTGAAGAGTTGACTCATTGGAAAAGCCTCTGATGCTGGGAGGGATTGGGGGCAGGAGGAGAAGGGGACGACAGAGGATGAGATGGCTGGATGGCATCATGGACTCGATGGACGTGAGTCTGAGTGAACTCTGGGAGTTGGTGATGGACAGGGAGGCTTGGTGTGCTGCGATTCATGGGGTCGCAAAGAGTCCGACACGACTGAGCGACTGAACTGAACTGAACTGATACATTGCAAAATGATTACCATGATAAGTTTAGTTAACACCCCTATCACGTCATTACCTGTTTTTTTGTTTGTTTGTTTGCTTGTTTATTGTGTGCGAGGACATTTTGAACCTACTCTCTAAGTGACTGTTAACTATACAATATAGTATTTTTAACTATAGTCATGATGTTGTAGGCTTCCCAGGTGGTACAGGTGGTAAAGAACCTGCTTGCCATTGCAGGAGGCATAAGAGACAGGAGTTTGATCCTTAGGTCAGGAAGATTCCCTAGAGGAGGGAGGGCCTGGCAACCCACTCAAGTGTTCTTGCCTGGAGAATCCCTGTGGACACAGGAGCCTGGAGGGGGATAGTTTACAGGGTCACAAAGAGTCAGACACGACTGAAGCAACCTAACACGCCCTTGTGGTGTTCTACATTGTATCCCCGAACTTGTTCATTTTATAACTGGAGTTTTGTTCCCTTTGTCTAACATCTTCCCATTTCTTGCACCCCTTCTGGCCGCAACTGGCAACCACCAATTTAATTTCTATTTGAATAAAGTTCAACTGTTTTAGATTCTACATTAAGCCAAATAATATAGTATTTGTCTTTCTCTGTTGACTTATTTCACTTAATATAAAGTCCTCAAGTTTCATTTATGTTGTAGAAAATGGATAAGGAGGGGCTAGGGATAAATTGGGAGATTTAGACTGACATAAACACACTACTGCATATAAGATAGATAACTAAGAACCTGCACAGGGAGCTCTACTCAATACTCTGCAATGGCTTATATGGGAAAAGAATCTTAAAAAAAATGGGTGGTTATATGTATTTGTATAACTGATGCAGTTTTCTGTATACCAATAATACAACATTGTAAATCAGCTATACTCCAATAAAATTTAAAAAAAAAACTCAAAAATGCTTTGGGATGGAAGATTCTTAAGATTAAGATTTCTAAGATTCTTACTCTTAGAAAGTATTATTTTCAGACACGTTTATTTGAGAAAAACTTTCAAAATTTCTTTTTTCTTAGATGTTTCATGGAACAATCATAGAAGAGCTAACCAATCACAGAGAATGGAGTCACTATAATGAAAATATAATAGAAAATCAAAAAGATTTTGTTTTTGTGAAGTTCAGTGGTCTTCATTTAAAATCTATGGAAAATCTTCAATCTTGTATCTCTCTTAGAGTATGCATCTTCTCAAACAATTTTATTACAGATATTCGTCCACTTCAGAGTTGTATGAAATTAATCAAACTTGATCTCCATGGAAATCAGGTAAGCAATAGTCATTTCACTTGTTTGCATATAAATGAAGCTGATATCTAATAAGCTCTTAGGTTATCTTTGCACAGTATTTCTCCCAGGTAGTCTTTTGTGTGAAATATAAACAATTCAGAACTAAATAAAAAATTAAAAAAAAAACACAAATATAAGCAAACAATTAAATTAACCATTTAATAAACATTTTAAATATAATCAAACATTTGTAATTTAAAATATGTAAACCCAACAGTGTGTGATTTGGTTTATTTTGCTTCTTAAATCCATAGTCTTGATTAAGACTACTTCTTGACTGCTTAATTTTTTTAATGATATATACTAGACATACAGCATTATATTAATTTCAAGTATACAACATAATGATTCAGCATTTGTTTATGTTGCAAAATGATCACAGTAAGTCGTTAGCATCCTTCCCTAAAAAATTAAAAATTTTCCCTCATGATGAGAACTTTTATTATCTGTTTTCTTAACAACTTCCAAATATATAATCCTGTAGTATTAACTATACTCACTCTGCTGAATATTATTGAATATATCCCCAGGACTCATTTATCTTATAACTGAAAATTTGTATCTTTTTTAGCACCTTCACATTTCCCCCACCACCTCTGCCTCTGAATCACTGGTACGTTCTCTGTAAGAGTTTGTTTTTTTGGTTTTTCAGATTCCACCTGAGTGAGATCACATGGTACTTGTTTTTCTCTCTTATTTCATTTAGTGTAATGCCCTGAAAGTACACCATGTTGTTTCAAATGGTGTGATTTCAGTCTTTTTTTGTGAGTCAATAATATTACACTGGATGTGCATATCACATTTTCTTTACTTACTCTTCCATAGATAGCAGCAGACAGACATTTTGGTTGCTTTCATGTCTTGGCTATTATAAATAATACTGCAGTGAACAAGGGAGTGTATGTGTCTATTTGAGCTGGTATTTTCACTTCCTTGTAATACATTTCCAGAAATAGAATTGCTGGGTCGTATGGAAGCTTTACTTTGAATTTTTTGAGGAACCCCTGCTGTTTACCTAGTGACTACACCAATTTACAATCCTCCAAACACTGCACAGGTTCCCTATTCTCCACATCCTTGCCAACACTTCATTTTTTGTCTTTTTGATAATAGCTATTCTCACAGGTATGAGAATGGTCCCGTGGTTTCAATGTGCATTTCCCTGATCACTGGTGATGCTGAGTATCTTTTGATGTACCTGTTGGCCACCGGTATGTCTTATTTGGAAAAAACATTGTCTTAAATCCTCTGCCTATTTTTTAGTTGTTTTTTTTTCCTATTGTTGTATGAGTTCTTTATAGATTTTTGATGTTAGCCTCATCTCAGATGTGATTTGCAAATATTTTCCCCCATTCAATAGGTTCCCTTTTCTTTTTATTAATGGTTTCCTTTATGTGCAGAAGCTTTTTAGTTTGACATCATTTCACTGTGTTCAGTTTTGAGTTTTTTGCCTTTACTTTTGGTGTCACATTGAAAAAACTATTGCCAAGACCCATACCAAGGTGCTTACCACCAGTGTTTTCTTCTAGGAATTTTGTGGTTTCAGATTGTGCCTTCAAGTCTTTAATCCATGTTGAGTTTACTTTTTTGTATAGCATAAGATAGTGGTCAAATTTCATTCTTTCACATGTGCATGTCCCGCTTTTTCCAACACAATGCTCTTTTCTTAGTGTATGCTCTTGACTCCACTTTTGTAAATAAATTGATCTTTACTGTAAATCAGTTTTGTAAATCAGTGTGTGGGTTTATTCATGGGCTGTGTTTCTGTTTCATTGACCTTTTTTTAAAAAAATGCCAGTACCATTCTGTTTCTTTCTTTCTTTCTTTTTTTTTTTACTGTAGCTTTATATTGTGCTTTGAATTCACAAAGTGTGAAAGCACCAGCTTTATTCTTTCTCAAAGTGTTTGACTATTTGAGTGTTTTTTAGTTTCATACAAATATTAGGATTATTTCTTCTATTTATGTTAAAAATGCCACTGGAATTTTGGCACGGTTTTTGTTGAATCTCTAGGTTGCTTTGGGTAGTATAAATGTTATAACAGCATTAATTCTTACAGCCCACAAGGACAGAATATCTTTCAGTTTACTTGTATTCTTCAATTACTTTTCAATATGTCTTATAATTTTCACTGTATATGCATATCTTTCACCTCATTGGTTAAATTTATTTCTAAATATTTTTACTATTTTGATGTAATTATGAATGAGATTATTTATTAATTTCCCTTTCCAATATTTAATAGCTCAGGCATAGAAAGACAGCATAACTTTGTGTATTGATTTTGTATTCTGAAATGTTAATTGATTTTGTTTATTCTGACAGTTATTTTCTGGAATATTTAGGGTTTTCTGTATACAGGCATACTGTATTTTAGTAGGTATCACTTTATTGCACAAGTACTACATTTTTTACAAATTGAAGATTTGTGGTAATTCTACATTATCAGATGATGATTAATAATTTCTAGCAATAAAGTATTGGAGTAGGCAATGGCAACCCGCTCTTGGTCGGAGGGGCCTGGTAGGCTGCAGTCCGTGGGGTCTCTAAGTTGGACACGACTGAGGGGCTTCACTTTCACTTTTTGCTTTCATGCATTGGAGAAGGAAATGGCAACCCACTCCAGTGTTCTCGCCTGGTGAATCCCAGGGATGGCGGAGCCTGGTGGGCTGCCGTCTCTGGGGTCACACAGAGTCAGACACGACTGAAGTGACTTAGCAGCAGGAGCAGCAATGAATTATATTTTACATCAGATGTATACTCTGATTTTTTTCTAGACATAATGCTATTTCACACTTAATAGACTGTAATATAGTGTAAACAATTTTAATATGCACTGGGAAACCAAAAAAAAAAAAAGTCCTTCTTTATTGCAATATTTGCTATATTGCAGTAATCTAAAACCAAATGCACAAAATCTCTGAGGTGTGAATGTAGGTCGTTTAATTTGCAAAAAGTGACAGTTTTACTTTTTCCTTTCCAATTTGGATGCCTTTGTTCCTTCTTCTTGCCTAATTACTTTGACTAGGACTTCTAGCTCCCAGTGCCATGTTGAATGAAAATGCAAAACTGGGCGTCCTTGTCTTATTCTTGCTGTTAGAGGGAAAGATTTTATCTTTTTACCGTTGAGAATGATGTTAGCTGTAAGCTTGTCATATATGGCCTTTATTATGTGAGGTACATTCCTTCTATACTCTTTGTTGATAGTTTTAACTATAAATAGATGTTGAATTTTGGCAAATACCTTTCTTGTATCTATTGAGATGACTATATGATTTTTATCCTTCATTTTTGGAGTATCACATTGACTGATTTGACCCCTTACATTTTTCATGTAAGGAAAATACTTTAGAAAAGATTAAAAAGTCTACTTATTACAAGGGAATTTTTATTGAATGGATTATATGTTTGTTTGTTTAATTACACTAGTAATTACAGGTACCTAATGTAACCTTTGGATAATTAGAAATTCCATTTTTGTTTACTAATGAGAAATTTGCTATTTGCATTGAATATTGAATTATAGAAGATGTTTAATGTTTTTCCTTTTTTCCATATAATTCAGGGATTATTGGTATTTGTATTTAAAGTATTACTATTATCGCTTCAGATAAAGAGTCTACCAGATACCAAATTTTGGAGTGGATTGAAGAATCTAAAACTTCTCTATCTACATGACAATGGGTTTGCAAAGTTAAAGAACGTATGTATGTTATCTGCCTGTCCGAGCCTCATTGCCCTCACTATGTTTGATTGTCCAGTAAGCCTTAAGAAAGGATATAGACATGTTCTTGTCAACAGTATATGGACTCTCAAAGCATTGGATCATCATGTGATTTCTGATGAAGAAATAATTCAAAACTGGCATCTTCCTGAAAGATTCAAGACATGTAACCACCGACTTCTCTTTAATTTCTGCTCTACTTTGAAAAAGGTAGTTGGCTTCATTTAAGTTTCATTTTAAATAAATGAAGTAAAACCCTAACTTCTAATTTCTATTACCTAAGTTATATAAATCAGTATTTTTATCACTTACATGAAATATCAGAAATTAGTGAATATATTATCATACTAATGCCTTAACAAAATTTATAAAAGCTTATGTGCCTACTGCTAAAAATTACTGATCATGTGCTTATCAAATTGTTGAGAAGCAAATATTTAACATTTTGAGGGGTCTCCATTATGTTTAATAGCTTTAAGAACATATAGCTTACATGCTATAAAATTTACCCATTTTACATGTATGAGTCCATAATTGTGGTAAATTTGCATTTATATATAACTGTATAACTGTCTTCACAATCCAGTGTTCCAGAAATTTCCACCACTCCCAAAATTCTCCTCCTTCCCATTTGCCATTAACCCCCACTGTTACCTTGGTCTTAGGTAATCATTTGTCTACTTCTGTCTCTGTAAATTTGTTTCTCTAAACATTTTATTTTTTAATTCAAAAAACATTTATTAAACATCTTTCTACAGCATGCTAGACAGTATAAGGAAATACATATACAAAGATGAATGTAGAATAAAATATTTCCTTACTGGGAGCTGATAGACCACATGGGATGAAAAATAATCACTAAGAAAATATAATAGGGCCCAGTTATTGGGCCTGTTACTGAGGATCCCAGAAAGTTTTTGTTTATACAGATTATATACATAGATGTTAATGTATTAAAAATTAAAAGAGAATTTTCAAATATATACTTAAGTCATTTGAAATAACAAACCCATTTTATATCAACATAAACACATTTTATGAAAAAAATATACTTTCCAAAATAAAAATAATTAAAAGAATGACATTATTTTACATTTTTGTACATCTCTTCAATATCTGTCTTAATAAAACAGATATTTTCTCATATCTACTTCTGCATTCAAACTATTGTGATATGTTGTTTTGACTGAAGTAAATAAAGAAAATATGGCCTCATACAGATATGTAATTAGAAAAAGAAGGCCCTCATGGGTTCTTGAAGGGTCTTGGGGCCTCCCAAGGATTCTGAAATCACATTCTGAGATTTACTGAATTATAAGAAAAAAACATTCTATCAAATCATGTCAGTTATAATTCTAAAATGAAAGTAGTTAGATTGAGCATCCCCTGTCTGTTTTAAAATACTAAATGAGAATTAATCTAACAACTTAATTCTTATACTCAGTAACCTAAATGCCAAAGGATTCTATATCTAGAATCCACAGGATTTTCTTTTCTTTTTTTTTTTAAGTAAAAGATCATCATATAGTACAGTTGTTTTTAAACATAGCTGCTCATTAGAAACACATCTGGAGCTTTTGAGAAAAATATCAATACCTGACTTTTGAGAAGAATATCAATACCTGGGCATTTGTATTTTTCAAAAAATTCCATGATAGTTCTGATATACATCTGGATTTTAAAAAATGATTACAGGATTTGTATTAAATGGTAGAGTTAATGATATAGAATTCTATTATTTTCTGTTTATCAATCATGATACAATGGTATTAAGCAAATAATAGTTATATAATAACAATAATAAATTATATTTATCAGTTTTCTTAATAGCCAGATAGAAAATAAAAGATAATTACATTTGCAAGCCATAATGGAAACATGCTAACAATATAAAATAATTGCATACAATTTGGGGGGTCTATTGGAGTGATTAGTAAGTGGAAATGCATACATACACATGTTTTCATCTGCCCAGCCAGTCTATGTCTTTGGGTTGATGCATTTAATCCACTTATATTTAAAGGTGATTATCAATATATATGATCCTATTACCATTTTCTAAATTGTTTTGGGTTTATTTTTTGTAAGTCTTTTCCTTGTCTTGTATTTCTTGTTTAGAGAAGTTCATTTAGCTTTTGTTGTAAAGCTGGTTTGGTGGTGCTGAATCTCTTAACTTTTGCCTGTTTGGAAAGCTTTTGATTTCTCCATCAAATCTGAGCAAGAGTCTTGCTGGGTAGAGTATTCTTAGTTGTAGGTTCTTTCCTTTCATCACTTTAAATATTCTGACCTTCTCCTCTGATTTGTAGAGTTTCTGTTGATAAATCAACTGAAAACATTATGGAAGTTCCTTGTATGTTACTTGTCATTTTTCCCTTGTTTCTTTTGACATTTTGTCTTTATCTTCAATTTTCATCATTTTGATTACTATGTCTCAGTGTGTTCCTCCTTGGGTTTATCCTGTATGGGACTCTCTGCACTTTCTGGACTTGGTTGACTATTTCCTTTCCCATTTTTTAGGGAAGTTTTTAGCTATACTTCTTCAAATATTTTCTCAAGTCCTTTCTCTCTTCTCCTTCTGGGACCCCTATAATGTGAATGTTGGTGCATTTAATGTTGTCCCAGAGGTTGACAAAGAATTGATGCTTTCAAACTGTGGTGCTGAAGAAGACTCTTGAGAGTCCCTTGGATCGCAAGGAGATCAAACCAGTCAATCCTAAAGGAAATCAACCCTGAATACTCATTGGAAGGACTGATGCTGAAGTTCCAATACTTTGGCCACCTGATGCAAAGAGCCAACTCTTTGGAAAAGACCTTGATTCTGGGAAAGATTGAGGACAGGAAGAGAAGGGGATGACAGAGGATGAGAGGTTGGATGGCATCACTGACTCAATGGACATGACATTGAGCAAACTCTGGGAGATATGGAGGACAGGGAAGCCTGGTGTGCTGTAGTCCATGGAGTTGCAGAGTCAGACACAGCTGAGTGACAGAACAATAAATCAATTACAAGGAAAACAGGAAAATTCACAATTATGTAGAGATTAAAAAACTTACAACAACCAATGTATTGAAAAAAAAATCTTAAACGAAAATAGAATGACAACTAATAGGATATAGTAAAAGCTGTTTAGAGGTCATTTTATAGTGATAGATGCCTACATTAAAAAAAGAACTCAAATGAACAATATAACTTTATACCCCAAGGAACTAGAAGAAAAAAACAAACCAAATTTTGTGGGAAGAAGGAAATAAAGACCAGAAATAAATGGAATAGACATTAAAAAGACTGCAGAAAAGATAAATGAAACCAAGAGATTTATTTTTTGAAAAGATAAACAAAATAGACAAACTCTTTGTTATACTTGAGAGAGAGGATTCAAGGAAGTAAGGTTAGGAAGAAAGAGGAGACATCACAGTTGATACCACACAAATACAGAAGATTATGAGAGACTGCTATAAGCAATTGTATGCCAACAGACAACCTAGAAATGGATACATTCCTAGAAACATAAAACTTACTAAGACTAAATCATGAAAAAAAAAAAAAAAAAGGCACTAATTAGCAGGGAGATTGAATTAGTAATCAAAAGTCTCCTAACATAGAAAAGTTTAGAACCAGATGGCTTCACTGGTAAATTCTATCAAACATTTAAGGAAAAACTAATAGCAATTTTTCTCATACTTTTCAAAAAGAAAAAGAATCTAAAGGAACACTTAACTGAAACCAAAACTATATGAGGACACTAGAAGAAAAATACAGGTCAATATCCATGATGAATATGGATACAAAACCCTCAACAAAATGTTAGCAAACTCAGTTCACTAATATATTGAAAAGATCATACTTCATGATGAGGTGGAGTTTATTCCTGGGATAAAAATATCCCTAGTGAATATAAACACAAAAATCTTTAACAAAACCTTAGCAAGTATAATTTAGCATATGTAAGAAGAATTATATACCATGAGGAAGTAGAACTTGTTTCAGGGATTCACAGCTGGTTCAATATTTGAAAATGAATTAATATAATCTCCCATATCAGAAGACTCAAGAATGTTTTCTTCCTAAGACTGGGAAAAAAACAGATGACTGTTCTTATTCCTCTTGTCAACATGTTGCTGGTAAGTCTAGGTGGTGCAAAAAAGTGAGAAAAGAAGAAATAAACTATTTGCAGATGAAATGATCACCTATGTGGAAAATGCCACAGAATCTACCACAAAATTTCTTAAAACTAAAAAGTGAGCTTAGCAGGGTGCTAGGTAAACAAAAATCAATCCTACTTCTGTGTACTAACAGTGAGTACATGGTCACCAAAATTAAATACATATTGTCATTTATAGTCACTCAAAAATGAAATACTTAGATGTAAATCTAACAAAATATGAACAGAACTTGATGGAGAAAATATAGCTTTTTCAATAAATGTTACTTGGAACAGTTGGACATACATACACAGAGACACACACACACAAGAAATGAACTTCCTTAAGTTTTACAACTCAAAAAAATTAACTCAAATTGGTTCTTGGAGTTAAATGTAAAACTGAAAATTAAAAAAAACTTTTAGAAAAAATAAAATTGAAGGAAATCTTTAGGATCTAGGCTGAGGGAAAGACAGATCTGATACTAAAAGCACAATCTTTAAAAGAAAAAATGGTAAAGTGAACTTCATCAACTTTTTAAAATGCTCTGTAAAAGAACCTATGAAGTGAATGAAAAGATAAGCTCAGAGTCAGGGAAAGTATTTGGAAGTGAAATTTTTAAAATGGCAATAGGGGCAGTCCTAAGATGGCAGAGGAAGAGGACAGGGAGACCACTTTCTCCCCCACAAACTGATTAAAAGAACATTTGAACGATGAGCAAATTCCACAAAACAACTTCTGAATGCTGGCAGAAGACATCAGGCACCCCGAAAAGCAGCCCATTGTCTTCAAAAGGAGATGGAGGAGTCTTGAGACTACTGTAAGAATAACACTGAAATCCAGGGGCAGGAGGCTTAAGTTCAAAACCTGAGAACACCAGAGAACTCCTGACTCCAGGGAACATTAATCGATAAGAGCTCATCCAAAAGCCTCCATACCTACACTGAAACCAAGCACCACCCAAGAGCCAACAAGTTCCAGAGCAAGATATACCATGCAAATTCTCCAGCAACACAGGAACATAGCCTTGAGCTTCAATACACAGGCTGCCCAAAGTTACACCAAGCCCATTGACATCTCAAAATTAACTTCATTGCATTCCAGAGAGAAGATATCCAGCTCCACGCACCAGAGCACCAACACAAGCTTCCTTAACCAGGAAACCTTGACAAGCCACCTGACCAACCCCACCCACAGCGAGGAACCTCCACAATAAATAGAAACCAAAACTGCCAGAATATGGAAAGGCCACCCCAAACACAGCAATCTAAATAAGATGAAAAGGCAGAGAATTACTCAGCAGGTAAAGGAACAGGATAAATGCCCACCAAACCAAACAAAAGAGGAAGAGATAGGGAATCTACCTGAAAAAGAATTCAGAACAATGATAGTGAAAATGATCCAAAGTCTTGAAAACAAAATGGAGTTACAGATAAATAGCCTGGAGACAAGGATTGAGAAGATGCAAGAAATGTTTAACAAGGACCTAGAAGGAATAAAAAAGTCAATATATAATGAATAATGCAATAAATGAGATCAAAGACACTCTGGAGGGAACCAACAGTAGAATAATGGAAGCAGAAGATAGGATAAATTAGGTAGAAGATAGAATGGTAGGAATAAATGAAGCAGAGAGGGAAAAAAGAATAAAAGAAATGAGGACAACCTCAGGGACCTCTCGGACAATGTTAAATGCCCCAAAATTCGAATCATAGGAGTCCCAGAAGAAGAAGACAGAAAGACCATGAGAAAATACTTGAGGAAATAATAGTTGAAAACTTCCCTAAAATGGGGAAGGAAATAATCACCCAAGTCCAAGAAACCCAGAGAGTCCCAAACAAGATAAACCCCAAAGCAAACACCCCAAAACACATAGTAATCAAATTAACAAAGATCAAACACAAAGAACAAATATTAAAAGCAGCAAGGGAAAAACAACAACACACAAGGGGATTCCCATAAGGATAACAGTTGATCTTTCAATAGAAACACTTCAGGCCAGGAGGAAATGGCAGGACACACTTAAAATGAAAGAGAAAAACCTACAGCCCAGATTACTGTACCCAGCAACGATTCATTCAAATATGAAGGAAAAATCAAAAGTTTTACAGATAAACAAAAGCTGAAAGAATTCAGCACCACCAAACCAGCTCTCCAACAAATGCTAAAGGATCTTCTCTAGACAGGAAACATAGAAAGGGTGTATAAACTCAAACCCAGAACAACAAAGTAAATGGCAACAGGATCATACTTATCAGTAATTACCTTAAATGTAAATGGGTTGAATGCCCCAACCAAAAGACAAAGACTGGCTGAATGCATACAAAAACAAGACCCCTATATATGTTGTTTACAAGAGACCCACCTCAAAACAAGGGACACATGCAGACTGAAAGTGAAGGGCTGGAAAAGATTACTCCACGCAAATAGCAAAAGAAAGCAGGAGTAGCAATACTCATATCAGATATAATAGACTTTAAAGGCTGTGAAAAGATAAAGAAGGACACTACATAATGATCAAAGGATCAATCCAAGAAGATATAACGATTATAAGTATATATGCACCCAACAAAGGAGCACCGCAATATGTAAGGCAAATGCTAACAAGTATGAAAAGGGAAATTAACAATAACACAATAATAGTGGGAGACTTTAATATCCCACTCACAATTATGGAAAGATTAACTAAACAGAAAATTAACAAAGGAAACACAAACTTTAAGTGATACAATAGACCAGTTAGACTTTATTGATATCTATAAGACATTTCACCCCAAAACAGTTAGTTTCACCTTTTACTCAAGCTCACACGAAACCTTCTCCAGGATAGATCACATCCTGGGTATAAATCTAGCCTTGGTAAATTCAAAAAAATATGAAATCATTCCAAGCGTCTTTTCTGACCACAATGCAGTAAGATTAGATGTCAATTACATGAGAAAAACAATTAAAAATTCCAACATATGGAGGCTGAACGACATGCTGCTGAATAACCAACAAATCACGGAAGAAATCAATAAAGATAAAAATATGCATAGAAACAAATGAAAATGACAACGCAACAACCCAAAACCTAAGGGACATTGTAGGCAGTGCTAAGGGGAAGGTTCATAGCACTACAGGTTTATCTCAAGAAACGAGAAAAAAGTCAGCTAAATAACATAACTCTACAATGAAAGCAACTAGAAAAGAAAGAAATGAAGAACCTCAGGGTTAGTAGAAGTAAAGAAATCTTAAAAATTTAGTTCAGTTCAGTTCGTTCGCTTAGTGGTATCCAACTCTTTGTGACCCCATGAACCACAGCACGCCAGGCCCCCCGTCCATCACCAACTACCAGAGTTCACCCAAACCCGTGTTCATCGAGTCGGTGATGCCATCCAACCATCTCATCCTCTGTCGTCCCCTTCTCCCCCTGCCCTCAATCTTTCCCAGCATCAGAGTCTTTTCAAATGAGTCTGCTCTTCTCATCAGTGGCCAAAGTATTGGAGTTTCAGCTTCAGCATCAGTCCTTCCAATGAATATTCAGGACTGATTTCCTTTACGAGGGACTGGCTGGATCTCTTTGCAGTCCAAGGGACTCTCAAGAGTCTTATCCAACACCACAGTTCAAAAATACCATTTCTTTGGCACTCAACTTTCTTTATAGTCCAACTCTCACATCCATACATGACGACTGGAAAAACCTTGGCCTTTATTAGATGAACCTTTATTGACAAAGTATTGTCTCTGCTTTTTAATATGCTAAGTCGGTCATAACTTTCCTTCCAAGGAGTAAGCTAAATGCAAAAGAAACAAAAGAGACCATAGCAAAAATCAACAAAGCTAAAAGCTGGTTCTATGAGAAGATAAATAAAATTGACAAACCATTAGCCAGACTCATCAAGAAACAAAGGGAGAAAAATCAAATCAATAAAATTAGAAATGAAAAAGGAGAGATGGCAACGCAGAAATATAAAGGATCATAAGAGACTACTATCAGCAACTATATGCCAATAAAATGGACAACTTGGAAGAAATGAACAAATTCTTAGAAAAGTATAACTTTCCAAACCTGAGCCAAGAAGAAATAGAAAATCTTAACAGACCAATTACAAGCATGGAAATTGAAACTGTAAGCAGAAATCTTCCAGCAAACAAAAGCCCAGGACCAGACGGCTTCACAGCTGAATTCTACCAAAAATTTAGAGGAGGTAACACCTATTCTTGGAGAAGGCAATGGCACCCCAATCCAGTACTCTTGCCTGGCAAATCCCATGGATGGAGGAGCCTGGTAGGCTGCAGTCCATGGGGTTGCTGGGAGTCAGACACGACTGAGCAACTTCACTTTTACTTTTCACTTTCATGCATTGGAGAAGGAAATGGCAACCCACTCCAGTGTTCTTGCCTGGAGAATCCTGGGGACCGGGGAGCCTGGTGGGCTGTCCTCTGTGGGGTTGCACAGAGTCAGACAGTACTGAAGCGACTTAGCAGCAGCAGCAGCAGCAACACCTATCCTACTCAAACTCTGCCAGAAAATTGAAGAGGAATTCCAAGCTCATTCTATGAGGCCAACATCACCCTAATACCAAAACCTGACAAAGATGCCATAAAAAAAGAAAACTACAGGCCAATATCACTGATGAACATAGATACAAAAATCCTTGACAAAATTCTAGCAAACAGAATCTAACACCATGTTGAAAAGATCATACATCATGACCAATTGGGCTTTATCCCAGGGATGCAAGGATTCTTCAAAATCTGCAAATCAATCAGTGTAATACACCACATTAACAAATTGATAGATAAAAGCCATATGATTATCTCAATATATGCAGAGAAAGCCTTTGACAAAATTCATCATCTATGATAAAAACCCTGAAGAAGGCAGGAATAGAAGGAACATACGTCAACATAATAGAAGCTATATATTACAAACCCACAGCAGACATTATCCTCAGTGGTGAAAAATTGAAAGCATTTCCCCTAAAGTCAGGAACAGGACAAGGGTGCCTACTCTCACCACTACTATTCAACATAGTTTGGAAGTTTTGACCGCAGCAATCAGAGCAGAAAAAGAAATAAAAGGAATCCAGATTGGAAAAGAAGAAGTAAAACTCTCACTGTTTGCAGATGATATGATCCTCTACATAGAAGCCAAAAAGACTCCACCAGAAAATTACTAGAGCTAATCAATGAATATAGTAAAGTTGCAGGATACAAAATCAACACAGAGAAATCCCTTGCATTCCTATACACTAATAATGAGAAAATAGAAAATTAAAGAAACAATTCCAGTCACCATTGCAATGAAAAGAATAAATAAATTAGGAATATATCTACCTAAAGAAACAAAAGACCTATATATAGAAAACTATAAAACACTGGTGAAAGAAATCAAAGAGGCCACTAATAGATGGAGAAATATATCATGTTCATGGATCGGAAGAATCAATACACTGAAAGTGAGTATACTACCCAATGCAACCTATAGATTCAGTGAAATCCCTATCAAGCTACCAATGGTATTTTTCACAGAGCTAGAACAAATAATTTCACAATTTTATGAAAATACAAAAAACCTCGAATAGCCAAAGCAATCTTGAGAAAGAAGACTGGAACTGAAATATAATCAACCTGCCTGACTTCAGGCTATACTACAAAGCTACAGTCATCAAGACGGTATGGTACTGGCACAAAGACAGAAATATAGATCAATGGAACAAAATAGAAAGCCCAGAGATAAATCCATACACCTGTGGACACCTTATCTTTGACAAAGGAGGCAAGAATATACAATGGAGAAAAGACAATCTCTTTAATGAGCGGTGCTGGGAAAACTGGTCAACTACTTGTAAAAGAATGAAACTAGAACCATTTCTAACACCATACATAAATTCAAAATGGATTAAACATCTAAACATAAGACCAGAAACTATAAAACAACTAGAGGAAAACGGGCAAAACACTCTCCAACATAAATCGCAGCAGAATCCTCTATGACCCACCTCCCAGAGTAATAGAAATAAAAGCAAAAATAAACAAATGGGACCTAATTAAACTTAAAAGCTTTTGCACAACAAAGGAAACTATAAGCAAGGTGAAAAGACAGCTTTCAGAATGGGAGAAAATAATAGCAAATGAAGCAACTGACAAAGAATTAATCTTAAAAATATATAAGCAACTTCTGCAGCTCAATTCCAGAAAAATAAACGACCTAATCAAAAAATAGGCCAAAGAACTAAACAGACATTTCTCCAAAGAAGACATACAGGTGGCTAACAAACACATGAAAAAATGCTCAACATCACTCATTATCAGAGAAACGCAAATCAAAACCACAATGAGGTACCATTTCCCTCCAGTCACAATGGCTGCGATCCAAAAGTCTACAAGCAATAAATGCTGCAGAGGGTGTGGGATAAAAGGGAACCCTCTTACACTGTTGGTGGGAATGCAAACTAGTACAGCTATTATGGAGAACAGTGTGGAGGTTCCTTAAAAAACTGGAAATAGAACTGCCATATGACCCAGGAATCCTACTGCTGGGCATACACACCAAGCAAACCAGAATTGAAAGAGACGTGTACCCGTGTTCATTGCAGTACTGTTTATAATAGCCAGGACATGGAAACAACGTAGATGTCCATCAGCAGATGAATGGATAAGAAAGCCATGGTACATATGCACAATGGAGTATTACTCAACCATTACAAAGAATACATTTGAATCAGTTCTAATGAGGTGGATGAAACTGGAGCTTATTATAGAGAGTGAAATAAGCCAGAAAGAAAAACATCAGTACAGTATTCTAGTTCAGTTCAGTCGCTCAGTCATGTCTGACTCTTTGCGACCCCATGAATCGCAGCATGCCAGGCCTCCCTGTCCATCACCATTTCCCAGAGTTCACTCAGACTGAGTCCATCGTGTCAGTGATGCCATCCAGCCATCTCATCCTCTGTCTTCCCCTTCTCCTCCTGCCCCCAATCCCTCCCAGCATCAGAGTCTTTTCCTATGAGTCAACTCTTCACATGAGGTGGCCAAAGTACTGGAATTTCAGCTTTAGCATCAATCCCTCCAATGAAATCCCAGGGCTGATCTCCTTCAGAATGGACTGGTTGAATCTCCTTGCAGTCCAAGGGACTCTCAAGAGTCTTCTCCAACACCACAGTTCAAAAGCATCAATTCTTTGGCAGTCAGCTTTCTTCACAGTCCAACTCTCACATCTGTACATGACCACTGGAAAAACCATAGCCTTGACTGGACGGACCTTTGTTGGCAAAGTAATATCTCTGCTTTTCAATATGCTATCTAGGTTGGTTATATATATATATATATATATATATGGAACTTAGAAAAGTAGTAAGGATAACCCTATATGCGAGACAGCAAAAGAGTCACAAATGTATAGAACAGTCTTTTGGACTCTGTGGGAGAAGGGGAGGGTGGGATTATTTGGGAGAATGGCATTGAAACATGTATATTATCATATGTGAAATGGATTACCAGTCCAGATCCAATGCATGGGATAGGGTGCTTGGGGCTGGTGCACTGGGATGACCCAGAGGATGGGGAGGGAGGTTAGATGGGGGTTCAGGAATCGGGGAAAAATGATAATAGGTACTTCAAGTGATGGAAATTTGTGTAAAGTTTTTTGTTCTTGTACTTTCATCTGTCCTAAAAATTTTAGTGTTTTATTATTATGCTTCTAAATTTTTTTTGGTTATTTAATGTTATTTAATTCAAGTGAAATTTTTTAATTGGTGAGTTGTCTAAAGTTTGTTCCCAAAGTGGTTACCAGTGATCCTAAGAAATATTGATTTAAAATAATATAAAATCTTTCTAGCCTTTGTGGGGAGTTTCAGAGATACTCACCATTTCATGTGAATGTTAAAGTGAATATATTACAGATGGAATAAAAAGGTGAATACTGCATGTTTTTATTCTATGTGAAATACATACTTCTGGGAGTAGCATAATTTACATATTTCAGTAATGCTGAGACGAATGTGTCATATCAGTAAATTCTGCTGGAATAAATTACAAATTGAATTTTAAAAGAGTATAGGGAATAGATACATATGAAAGAAAGAAAAATGGAGAAAAGGAAGAAAATATAAGTACAGGTGTATTTAGAATATCAGATTAATTGGGAATCTTTGTGTAATTATATACAATCTGAAAAGAATGTAGTGTAAAAATTTGTTTTTTAAGCTATGCTTCCTGTTAGAACACAGAGCACTATCTTCCATATGAATCATGTTTATGAAATTCTTCCCTTTCTTGGAAATGCCTTATTATGCTTTATGCAAGGATTTGCAGTAGCCATTTTTTCATTCCAAGATTACAATGGCAAGTGGGAGAGTACAGATATTTCATTATTATATCATCTGTTTTTTTGATTCTTGATAATATTTTCTGTAAATGTGTGTTGTCCTTTGACAAGCTTTTACTATAATTCTTTAATTCATTTTATTGGGTTGAAAATATTAGTTTACAGTTAATTTCTTAATTTTGTTATGTTTGAATAAATTGCTTAGTAAATTCCTGTACTAATTTGTTAAGTATCAAATAGGATATGGTATACAGAAGTCCTTAAGCTGTTGACAGATGACTTTATTTGGATGCTTGAAATGTTTTAGCACTGTTCTATGTGCTTTACAAATATTTTCTCACAAAACCCCAATGACATTTTCTCTATTTTACAGATGATTAATAGAGGACAGATGGGTTACTTACCCTAGATTGCATAGTTAGCAAGTGGTAGAAATGGAATTTAAACCTAGGCAGTTTTTCTTTAGAGTCATCACTCATGTAGTAAAGGAAATATGCATTAGTTTCCCTTAGAAGGGCTTCCCTGGTGGCTCAGAGGTTAAAGCGTCTGCCTCCAATGCGGGAGACCTGGGTTTGATCCCTGGGTCGGGAAGATCCCCTGGAGAAGGAAATGGCAATCCACTCCAGTATTCTTGCCTGGAGAATCCCATGGATGGAGAAGCCTAGTAGGTTACAGTCCACGGGGTTGCAAAGAGTTGGACACGACTGAGCAACTTCACTTTCACCTTCCTTTAGAAAATACATCCATTTGTCCTCAGCTGTCAAATGGTTTATGGCATTTGTACAAGTTTGCAGTGATGTCCTTTTTTTTTTTTTTTTTTAATTTGTGGTGTAGTTGCTTTATAATGTTGTGGTAGTTTCTGCTGTACCTCAAAGTGAATCAACCACACATATACATATGTACCCTCTTCCTTGGATTTTCTTCCCATTTAGGTCACCACAGAGCATTGAGTAAAATTCCCTCTAGTATACAGTAGGTGATATCTTTATTGGCATTTTACAGCATAATTGTCTTAGGACATCATAAATCTTGACTATTGTCTAGAGGTTACTTGTTTTTTGACAAAGACTCCTATCCCACCCACAGCTGATGATTTTCTTTATTGCTTAAAAGAGAGGGATTAATTACCTTGGAGGGAAGCAAGACTCAGCTGTAAACTGCAGTGTGAGCTTGATGGTTCTCTGCTAGTGAGAACTGCAGAGTCTGACCATTACCACTTAAACCTAGCCATCTAAATTCTTTCCTGTGTTATTTCTTCCTCACTTTCAAACTAGAGGAGGAAAAAGAATTTTCCCTCTACCCTTCTGAGTTCTTGGCTGAGACCCTGTAATATAAGACTGGTTAACAAGAGAAAAACAAACAGAAGCTTATTAACATTTATATCTCATGAGTACTGAGAAGATGCTAAGGGAGAACTGAGTATCTCCTTGAGATGGGAATTCATTCTTAATACCATCTAAATGGGGGAAAGGGAGGGAGGGTATAGGCCTCTTATGAGACAGTAAATTATTTTTAAGAAAGACAAATGGGTCTCTAGAAGAATAGATAGGAATTTGTGACAAAATTCATTTGGTTGTGATGTCTTCTAATTTTCTCCCCTTCTAATCACCTTACCTCCTTTCTTGTGATGAGACTCCTTTCCTGGTTGATAAAATATGACAATTGAATGCCTTTGGGGGAATCTGTCTTCACATAGATAAAGGAAGTTCAGAGAGTGCCTCTCCCTGCATTTGCTGTTTTTCAAATGCCTCTGACTCAATAATCAGTATACAGAGTATATTTGAAGTGGCATACTTTGTTACTCTGAACACACATGCACATACACATATACCATGAGCTCAAATGCAATGAACAAAAAACTCCATGAAGATTGGAGGAAATCACATCTTTACTAGAAACCAGTTAAGGATAAGAATTAAATAATAGATTGTATCACAGAGGTACTTTTATACATAATGAAGAATTTTTGATATAATGAAGATATTATTGAATTAAAGGTAGGGAATGGGTCAGCCTGACTTTGAGCTATTCTTCCTGACATGTAAAACAAAATGACAGGAATTAGAGGAGATTCTGCAAATCTCCCTATTTGTCACAGTTGATAGTAGACTAGATAACAGATGGGATCTCTTGCTAGAAATCAGGGGATACATGTCATGGAGAGGCCCTCATACAGGCAGGGTTATAATAGCAAACTATTATAGTTTGTGGAAGGACTCGTCTGTGATAGGGCAGACAGGAGTTTCAGAAAGGAGCTTAGGCTCAGCCACATGACTGAAGTAGTTGACAAGCTATTAAAAAATCTCAATATGAGAAAGCTAACCTTTGACAGCATGGCTTCACCAAATTGAGAAGAAATAACTGAAAATGATGAGAAAAAAATGTGAAAGATCGAGGTGAGCTCTAGAATACCTACTACACATGCATAGGAATTAGAGTAGAAAAAATAAGGAAAATTAAGGAGAAGCACTAATCAAAGAGATGGGAATACCAGACTACCTTACCTATCTCATGAGAAACCTGTATGTGGGTCAACAAGCAGCAGTTAGAACTGGACATGGAACAACTGACTGGTTCAAAATTGGGAAAGTAGTGCCACAAGGCTGTATATTGTCACTCTGCTTATTTAACTTGTATTCAGAATGCATCATGTGAATTGCCAAGCTGGATAAATCACAAGCTGGAGTCAAGATCACTGGGAGAAATACTAACAACTTTAGATATACAGATGAAAAGCACTCTAATGGCAGAAAGTGAAGAGGAACTAAAGGACCTGGTGATGAATGTGAAAGAGAAGAGTGAAAAAACTGGCTTGAAGCTCAACACTCAAAAAACTAAGATTATGGCAACCGGTCCCATCACTTCATGGCAGATAGATGGGGAAAGAGTGGAAGCAGTGAAAGATTTTATTTTCTTGGGCTCCAAAATCACTGCAAATGGTGACTGTAGCCATGAATTTAAAACATGCTTGCTCCTTGGAAGGAGAGATATAACAAACCTAGACAGTGTTATTCAAAAAACAGAGACATCCCTTTGCTGACAAAGATCCATATGATCAAATCTATGGTTTTTCCTGTAGTCGCATATCGATGTGGGATTTGGACTGTAAATTTAGGCTGAGTGGCAAAGAATATTGATATGTGGTGCTGGAGAAGACTCTTGAGAGTCCCCTGAACTTCAAGAAGATCAAATCATTCAATCCTAAAGAAAATCCACCTTGAATATTCATTGGATGGATTGGTGCTGGAGCTGAAGTTCCAAAATTTTGGCCACCTGATGTGAAGAGCTGATTCATTAGAAAAGACCCTGATGCTAGGAAAGATTGAAGGAAGAAAAGAAGGGGGTGGCAGAAGATAAAACTGTTAGATATCATCACAGGCTCAATAAACATGAATCTAAACAAACTGCAGGAGATAATGGAGTACTGGGGAGTCATGCTGCAGTCCATGGAGTTGCAGAGTTGTACATGATTTAGCAACTGAACAACAGCAGCAGTAATCCAAGAAATAATGAGAAAAAATATAGTTCCGAATATGGGACAAAAATCTGAAAGATCTGCATATATTTTCTTTAAATTTTGGCATTTCATACCTATTGCCATGGAAAAACAGCAAAATCAGAAATATTTATACTTGAGATGAGTTTTTTTGAAAATAAGTAAAGTAGGTAGAGATGTTGGCAATTGTGGAATGTTGAGGTAGAGTAAAAAGCATGGCAAAGGCACAGAGGTGACGCTAAACGCAGTTAAGTGACAACAAGTGATTTAGTGTTCTAGCAGTTTAGAAGACATGCTTGAACGTGACAAAGGATGCTGGAATCAAAAATAGGATTAATAGAGCAAAGGGAGTTACGTGTAATACTAAGAATATAGCACAGTATGTTGTAAGATTTGGGGGAAATATTTAAGGATTTTAGATGACCTGATTTTCATTTTAGAAAAAAAGTCTTATATTCTGTAATTTTGGAGTGGAGGGAAATTGAACGTAGGGAAATTAGAGGAAAGTCTATAGGTCGGACCGTAGTTTATAAGAGCTGATTTAATAAATTGGTAGTACGTATAGATTATAGGGAACAGATTGAAGGGAGATGTTTTTGATAGAATTAAGTGATTTAGTAGATGCAAAGGAGGAAAGAGAAAGAAGAATTATGAGTTTATTTGGTTGACAAGGTGGAAAATAATTTTAATGACTCTATCTGTAATGTGGTGTGAAGTTTAGATTGTGGATGTTTTCAAATGGGAAGAATTATTTTAGTTTTTGACATGTAAGTAGACAGATGGAACTAGAAGTTCCATTGGAATTAGATAATTCCAAGAATTATCTCAGAGATAATTCTTGCTAGGAGATATATAGGATAATCATCATATGTGAAATAGTAACATATAGCAAAGAAGGTTCTCATTCAAAGAAACTTAGCACAGAGAAGTGAAAAAAGAAGCAAACCTAAAATTATATTCTATTTAAATAGTTATAGAAAAAAAGCAAACAGGAAAACAGACTGAAAAATAAAAATCCAAAAGGCAGAAAAATTAGTATGTTACTACAGCCAAGTAAGAGTTATAAGAACAGACTGACATTGCCACAGCAAGCTTGGAGACCAATATGACGGTGTACAAGTGTCTGTTACTTAGTGATTTAATAGTCAACTGATACTTGAATGCCAGTTACAAACTAGGTAGCTTACTTATTCATAGAGATTCAGTATAAAGAAAGAGGTGTTACACTTGGTTTATGTTGCAGTGGGAAGGAGAGACCAATAATTACTTTATAGCATAAGCTTATCAAATAAAATGGCAAATCAGGACTTAAGAGACTTTTTCAAAAGGATTATCTCAATGGAGGGATAAGGGCTATTGCAATAGGCAAATGAATATTATTGCAATAAGGAGAATGCTTCTGTTAAGGTATATAGCATCTTAAAGGTGATATTTTGCCTTAAAGGCTAAAAAGAAGTGTTCTTTTAGAGGAGGGATTAAGGCTAGAAAGAAATGGTGTGGCTAAGTAGAATGGAAAGACCCTGATGCTAGGAAAGATTGAGGGCAGTAGGAGAAAGGGGTGATGGAAGATGAGATGGTTGGATGGCATCATTGACGTAATGGACATGAGTTTGAGCAAACTCTGGGAGATAGTGAAGGACAGCGAAGCCTGGTGTGCTGCAGTCCATAGGGTCACAAAGAGTCTGACACGACTAAGCAACTGAAGAACAAAGTAAGGTAAGGGGAAGTGGCATGATCTGACAATAGAACAGAAAAAGAGAGCCTGGGATGGTTCAGGGTTTCTGGATTAGGTTTGTATGGGCAGTACCACCATTCACTAAGAGCATGTGAGAAAACAAGTTCAGTTCAGTTCAGTCGTGTCCGACTCTTTGCGACCCCATGAATCACAGCACGCCAGGCCTCCCTGTTCATCACCATCTCGTGGAGTTCACTCAGATTCACTGTCCATCGAGTCCGTGGTGCCATCCAGCCATCTCATCCTTGGTCGTCCCCTTCTCCTCCTGCCCCCAATCCCTCCCAGCATCAGAGTCTTTTCCAATGAGTCAACTCTTCACATGAGGTGGCCAAAGTACTGGAGTTTCAGCTTTAGCATCATTCCTTCCAAAGAAATCCCAGGGTTGATCTTCAGAATGGACTGGTTGGATCTCCTTGCAGTCCAAGGGACTCTCAAGAGTCTTCTTCAACACCACAGTTCAAAAGCATCAATTCTTTGGCGATCAGCCTTCTTCACAGTCCAACTCTCACATCCATACATGACCACAGGAAAAACCATAGCCTTGACTAGACGGACCTTAGTTGGCAAAGATCTTCACGACCCAGATAATCACGATGATGTGATCACTAATCTAGAGCCAGACATCTTGGAGTGTGAAGTCAAATGGGTCTTAGCATCACTACGAACAAAGCTAAACCACCCTTATGGCAGAAAGTGAAGAGGAACTCAAAAGCCTTTTGATGAAAGTGAAAGAGGAGAGCAAAAAAGTTGGCTCAAAGCTCAACATTCAGAAAACAAAAGCAAGTTAGGGAGGGGGATTCATATTAGGGCAAGTTGAGTTTATAGGTGTATCTCATTTTATTGTGCTTTTTGATCACAAATTGAAGTTGGTAACAACCCTGCATGGAACAAGTAATAAGTGCCATTTTTGGCACTGGCCAGCATTTACTCACTTCATGTCTCTGTGTTATGTTCTGGTAATTCTCACAATATTTCAAATTTTTTCATAGTTATATTTCATTATTATATATTTATGAGAATATAGGAGTCTGTGGTTCCAAAATTTAAAAATATACAGGACCAAATATCTTAGAGATAATTTCTTTAAAGATAGTATAGAAGTCTTTACCCCAGGGAATGTACTGTCTTCCTGTAAAGTATCTAGTTAAGATGCAACAAAATTTTGAACTGCTGCAAGTTGTTATAAATCCAACATATATCAGTTTCATCTATGATGATTCACAGAATACTTTTAAGGCTCTCTCGAAATCTATTCATGCCCCTGCCTTTCAGAGATCAACATGATTATGGACGAAATTTTATACCTGTGATAGCAGATAGAAGAATCTAGAATGAAAAAGTTATCCTCATTGATCTTGAATTTTGTGTAAAGATTTGAAATTATTTTGTGCTACTAATTCTTGACCTTATGATCTAATAAAAATAGATTTGAAAAATGTATATGTTACTTAAATATTATCTGTATAAGACACCTGTGAATGTTTTAATAAATAG
>SJYT01021236.1:181366-207854 GCA_006410635.1 Cephalophus harveyi
TTGGAGCATTCTTTGGCATTGCCTTTCTTTGGAATTGGAATGAAAACTGACCTTTTCCAGTCCTGTGGCCACTGCTGAGTTTTCCAAATTTGCTGGCAGATTGAGTGCAGCACTTTCACAGCATCATCTTTCAGGATTTGAAACAGCTCAACTGGAATTCCATCACCTCCACTAGCTTTGTTCATAGAGATGCTTTCTAAGGCCCACTTGACTTCACATTCCAGGATGTCTGGGTCTAGGTTAGTGATCACACCATCATGATTATCTGGGTCATGAAGATCTTTTTTATACAGTTCTTCTGTGTATTCTTTCCACCTCTTCTTAACATCTTCTGCTTCTGTTAGGTCCTTACCATTTCTGTCCTTTATCCAGCCCATCTTTGCATGAAATGTTCCCTTGGTATCTCTAATTGTCTTGAAGAGATCTCTAGTCTTTCCCATTCTGTTTTTTTTTCCCTCTATTTCTTTGCATTGATCGCTGAAGAAGGCTTTCTTATCTCTTCTTGCTATTCTTTGGACCTCTGCATTCAGGTGCTTATATCTTTGCTTTTCTCCTTTGCTTTTCACCTTTCTTCTTTTCACAGCTATTTGTAAGGCCTCCCCAGACAGCCATTTTACTTTTTTGGATTTCTTTTCCATGGGGATGATCTTGATCCCTGTCTCCTGTATAATGTCACGAACCTCATTCCATAGTTCATCAGGCACTCTATCTATCAGATCTAGGCCCTTAAATCTATTTCTCATTTCCACTGTATAATTATAAGGAATTTGATTTAGGTCATACCTGAATGGTCTGGCGGTTTTCCCTACTTTCTTCAATTTGAGTCTGAATTTGGTAATAAGGAGTTCATGATCTCAGCCACAGTCAGTTCCTGGTCTTGTTTTTGTTGACTGTATTGAGCTTCTCCATATTTGCTGCAAAGAATACAATCAATCTGATTTCGGTGTTGACCATCTGGTGATGTCCATGTGTAGAGTCTTCTCTTGTGTTGTTGGAAGAGGCTGTTTGCTATGACCAGTAGATTAAGGTTTACTGAGCATGGCCCTACCCATCAAAGAAGACCCAGATTCCCCCACAGACAACCCGTCGCATCAGGACACTTCCACAAGCTTCTTATCCTGTCCATCAGAGGGCAGACAGAATGGAAATCACAGAACAGAACTAACCAAATTGATCACTTGGATCACAGAGATGTCTAATTCAATGAAACTTTGAGCTCTGTCATGTGGGGCCACCCAAGATGGATGCATCATGGTGGAGAGTTCTGACAAAATGTGGTCCACTGGAGAAGAGAATGACAAACCACTACAGTATTCTTGCTTTGAGAATGTCATGAACAGTATGAAAAGACAAAAAGATATGACACTGAAAGATGAACTCCCCAGGTCGGTAGGTACCCAAGATGCTACTGGAGAAGTGTGGAAAAGAAAACCTCCAAAAGAATGAAGAGGCTGAGCCAGAGCGAAAATAACACCCAGTTGTGCATGTGACTAGAGATAGAAGTATAGTCCAATGCTGTAAAGAACAGTATTGCATAGGAACCTGGAATGTTAGGTATATGAGTCAAAGTAAATTAGAAGTGGTCAAGCAGATGATCTCAAGAGTGAACACTGACATTTTAGGAATCATAGTGAACATTGACATTTTAACTAAACTGGACTGGAATGGGTGAATTTGACTCAGTTGACCATTATATCTACTACTGTGGGCAAGAATTCCTTAGAAGAAATGGAGTAGCCCTCCTATTCAACAAAAGAGTCCTAAATGCAGTACTTAGATGCAGTCTCAAAAACAACAGTATGATCTCTGTTCGTTTCCAGGAAACCATTCAATATCACAGTAATCCAAGTCTATGCCGCAACCAGTAATGCTGAAGAAGCGGAAGTTGAATGGTTCTAAAAGACTTACAAGACCTTCTAGAACTAACACCCAAAAAAGATATCCTTTTCATTACAGGGTACTGGAATGGAAGCATAGGAAGTCAAAAGATACCTGAGGTAACAGGCAAATTTGGCCTTGGAGTACAAAATGAAGCAGGGGAATGCCTAACTGAGGCTTCCGAAGAGAACACACTGGTCATAGCAAACACAGTCTTTCAACAACACAAGAAATGACTTCCCATCGATATCACCAGATGGTCAATACTGAAATCAGATTGATTATATTCTTTGCATTCAAAGATGGAGAAGCTCTATACAGTCAGCAAAAACAAGACCGGGAGCTGACTGTAGCTCGGATCATGAACTCCTTGTTGCAAAATTCAGACTTAAATTTAAGAAAGTTGGGAAAACCACTAGACTATTCAGGTATGACCCAAATCAAATCCTTTGCGATTATACAATGGAAGTGATGAATTGATTCAAGGGATTAGATCTGATAGAGTTCCTGAAGAACTGTGGATGGAGGTTTGTAACATTGTATAGGAGGCAGTTATAAAACAATCCCCAAGAAGAAATGCGTAAAAGAAAAATGGTTGCCTGATGGGGCCTTACAAATAGCTGAATAAAGAAGAGAAGTGAAAGGCAAAGGAAAAGAGAAAGATTTATCTATCTAAATGTAGAGTTCCAAAGAATAGGAAAGAGAGATAAGAAAGCCTTCCTAAGTAAGCTGTGCAAAGAAATAGAGAAAAACAATCATATGGAGAAGACCAGAGATCTCTTCAAGAAAACTAGAGATACCAAGGGGATATTTCATGCAAAGATGGGCACAGTAAAGGACAGAGATGGTATGAACCTAACAGAAACAGAAGATATGAAGAAGAGCTAGCAGGAATACACGGAAGAACTATAGAAAAAAGATCTTCATGACCCAGATAACCATGATGGTATGATCACTCATCTAGAGCCAGACATCCTGGTGTGAGAAGTCAAGTGGGCTTTAGGAAGCATCTCTATGAACAAAGCTAGTGCAGGTGATGTAATTCCAGCTGAGCTATTTAAAATCCTAAAAGATGATGCTGTGAAAGTGCTGCACCCAATATGCCGCCAAATTTGGAAAACTCAGCAGTGTCCACAGGACTGGAAAAAGCCATTTTTCATTCCAATCCCAAAGAAAGGCAATGCCAAAGAATGCTCAAACTACTGCACCATTGCCGTTTTCTCCAAGACTAGCAAAGTACTGCTCAAAATTCTCCAAGCTAGGCTTCAACAGTACATGAACCGAGAACCTTCAGATGTTCAAGCTGGTTTTAGAAAAGGCAGAGAAACCAGAGAACAAATTGCCAACATCCGTTGGATCAGAGAAAAAGCAAGAGAATTCCAGGAAAAAAAAAGCCTATACTGGACTGGATGAAGCACAAGCTGTAATCAAGATTAATGGGAGAAATATAAATCTCAGATATGCAGATGACACCACCCTTATGGCAGAAAGTGAAGAGGACTAAAGAGCCACTCGATGAAGGTGAAAGAAGAGAGTGAAAGAACTGGCTTAAAACTCAACATTCTCAACATTAAAAAAACTTAGATCATGGTATCCAGTCCCATCACTTCATGGCAAATAGTTGGGGAAACAGTGACACACTTTATTTTCTTGGGCTCCAGAATTACTGCAGATGGTGACTGCAGCCATGAAATTAAAAGACCCTCCTTGAAGAAAAGTTATGACCAACCTAGACAGCATATTAAAAAAACAGGCATTACTTACTGAGAAAGGTCCATATAGTCACAGCTATGGTTTTTCCAGTGGTCATCTATGGATGTGACAGTTGGTCTAAAAAGAAAGCTGAGTGCCAAAGAATTGGTGCTTTTAAACTGTGGTGTTGGAGAAGACTTTTGAGAGACCTTTGGAGAGCAAGGAGATCAAACCAGTCAGTTCTAAAGGAAATCAGTCCTGAATATTTATTGGAAGGTTGGATGCTGAAGATGAAGCTCCAATACTTAGACCATCTGATGTGAAGATCTGACTCACTGGAAAAGACCCTAATGCTGGGAAAGGTTGAAAGTAGGAGGAGAAGAGGATGATAGAGGATGAGATGTGTGGATGACATCACTGACTTGATGGGCATGAGTTTGACCAATTCTGGGAGTTGGTGATGGACATGGAAGCTGGCATGCTGCAGTTCATGGGGTCACAGAGTCGAACATGACTGAGCGACTGAACTGAAAATACGGGCTATATTCCCTGTATTATAAAATATATCCTTGTTGCTTATTTATCCTAAACATGTTATTTTGTACCTCTTCACCCCCTACTTCTGTCTCCCTCAACTTTCCTATTCTCCCTGATAACCATTAGTATGTTCTATCTATTAGTCTGTTTCTTTTTTGTTATGTTCATTCATTAGTTTAATTTTTAGATCACTGATGTGAATGATGCCATATGGCATTTTTTTTCCTCTGTCCAATTTATTTCCCTAAGCATAATATCCTCCAAGTCCATCTGTGTTGCTACAGTGGCAAAATTTTATTCTTTCCTAAGTTTTTTATGGTAGTTTTATTTTTAGGTTTTTTTCTTTTTTCTTTTTTTTTGAGTAATAGCCATACAATTTTCCATGGTAAATGTACTAATATAAATTCCCAACAACAGCATAGAAGCATTCTTTTTTTCTTTTCATCCTTGCCAGTATTTGTTATCACTGGTCTTTTTGGTGCTAGCCATTTTGGCTCAGACAGTAAAGCATCTGCCTACAATATGGGAGACCTGGGTTCAATCCCTGCATCAGAAAGATCTCCTGAAGAAGGAAATGGTAACCCACTCCAGTATTCTTGCCTGGAAAATCCCATGAATGGAGGAGCCTGGTAGGATACAGTCCATGGGATTGCAAAGAGTCAGACACAACTGAGCGACTTCACTCACTCACATTCTATGGGTGAAATGATACATCACTGTGGTTTTGATGTGCACTTCTCTGGTGATTAATGGTATTATGCATCTTTTCATGTGCCAGTTGGCCATCTGTATGTCTTCTCTAGAAAAATTTCTGTGCAGCCTTTCTGTCCATTCTTAATTGGGTCGTTTGATTCTTGATATTAAGTTGTAGGAGCTGTTTATATATTTTGGACTAACCTCTTAAGAGGGACGTTTATAGCAATACAAGCTTCAGTTCAGTTGCTCAGTCGTGTCTGAATCTTTGCAACCCCATGAATCGCAGCACGCCAGGCCTCCCTGTCCATCACAATCTCTCGGAGTTCACTCAGACTCACGTCCATCGAGTCAGTGATGCCATCCAGCCATCTCATTCTCTGTCGTCCCCTTCTCCTCCTGCCCCCAATCCCTCCCAGCATCAGAGTCTTTTCCAATGAGTCAACTCTTTGCATGAGGTGGCCAAAGTACTGTAGTTTCAGCTTTAGTATCATTCCTTCCAAAGAAATCCCAGGGTTGATCCTCAGTAAAAAAAAAAAAAAACAAACAAACAAACTCAAATAACAATCTGACCTTACACCTAAAGGAAATGGGAAAAGTAGAACAATGAAACCTTCAGTTAGTAGCAGGAAAGAAAGCATAAAGATCAGAGTAGAAATAAATAAAATTATGACTAAAACAATTAAAAATTCAAAGAAACTAAGAGCTGATTCTTTGAAAAGATAAATAAAATTGATCAACTTTTAGCCAGACTCGTCAAGAAAAAGGGAGAGGGCTGAAACTGATAAAATCAGAAGTTAAAAGTAGTTAAAACCAACACGTGTGTATTTGTCTGCTTAGTGGCTCAGTTGTGTCCAACTCTTGTGACCCTATGGACAGTAGCCTACCAGGCTCCCCTGTCCATGGGATTCTCCAAGCAAGAATACTGGAGTAGGTTGCCATTTCCTACTCTGGGGATCTTTACAACCCAGGGATCAAGCCCAAGTCTCTAGCATGATCTGCATTGGCAGGCGGATTCTTTTCCACTGAGCTACCTGGGAAGCTGAAAATTCAGAAATACAAAGAATCATAGGAGAATACTACAAGCAACTATATACCAACAAAATTGGACAACCTAGAAGAAAAGTAGAAATTCTTAGAAAGGTACAACCTCCCAAGACTGAATCAGAAATAAATAGAAAATATGAACAGACCACTTACAAATGAGAAGCAAATGAATCAATTATTTTAGTGGAAAAGTCAACTCTAGTTATTAGAAGTAAATCTAGCAGGCAGAAAATCAGATAAAACATAATTGACCTCAAAATCATCAATCAACAGAATAAAAAGGACACTTATGCAACACAGCAACAGAATACAGATTCATCTCAAACTTACATGGAACATTCACCCAAATAGACCACATTCTGGGCCATGAAACATAACTTTAAAAGGATAGAAAACACAGTGTATGCTCTCAAAGACAGTGGAATGAAGCAAGACATCAGAAACAGAAATTTAGCTGGAAAATTCCAATTTGCTTGGAGACTAAAAACTTTTAGCACTTCCAAATAGAAATTTTAAAACATTTTGGGCTAAGTGAAAATTAAGTCAAGACTGATCAAAATTTGGGGGATGCAGGGAAAGTAGTGCATAGAGGAACATTTATAGGACTAAATGCATGTATTAGAAAGGAAATATCTAAAAACAGTCATGTAAGCTTCAACTTTAGGCAATTAGGAAAGGAGAACAAATTAAGATACACAGTAACATAATAATTAGAGCAGAAATCAATGAAATTGAAAAATAGCATACTCTTGCCATATGATCCTTGCCATACGCTTCTTGGTATTTACCCAAAGCAGTTGTAAATGTATGCCTACACAAAAACCTATCCATGATTGTTTATAGCAATTGTATTTGTAATGGCAAAACTTTGGAAGCAACCAAAGCATCCTTTTGTAGGTGAATGGGTGAATAAATAATATGATGGATCCAGATGATAGAATCATTTTAGTGATAATAAATGAGCTATGAAACCATAAATGAGATGGAGGAAATTAAAATGTGTATTACCAACTGAAAGAATTGAAAGGGCTACATACTTTGTGATTCAAACTATTTGACATTTTGGAAAACGCAAGACTCATGATGATATAAGAATCAGTGATTGCCATAGGCAGAGAACAGAGGATATAATGATGATTACTTGTCATTGTACATCTGTGCAAATCCGCACAATGTACGCCACTGACATTCAACACTGATAGAAACTGTGGTCTTTGAGTGGTAGTAATGTATCAATGTATATTCATCAATTGTAATGTACCATTCTAGTTGGGGATGTTAATCATGAGGGAGGCTATACATGTATGGGAAAAAAGGATATATAAGAATTGTCTCTACCTTCCTCTCAGTTTTGCTATGAATCTATTACTGGTCTAAAATGTAAAATCTTAAAAATTTTTTTTTTTAATTAACACAAAAATCTACACACAGTGGGTGTCACCAAAGATTTTGGTTTAAGGGATTACATGAATAGCAGGCAAACCTTATGCAGTCCTCCCCTCTACTCTGCTTTTCCGTTCCCTTGCTTCCTTTCTTGGCAAGTTGAAGTTAACTTCTACCTGTTTAATAGCAATCACAATTTCATATTTGTTAAGATTTTACATGTATATTTTTATACTGCAATCAAAGTTGTTGATTATATGAAATCTGCAGTAGCAAATAATATGCAGACTATTGTATCTTGTTGCGTTTTTTTGTTGTTTAATTAAAATGTTAAAATATGAATGAATAGGAATTTTTAATAAATGATAGTTTTTAATTTTTGACCACTTCTTTTCTATAATTATGCTAGATGTATATAGTCTATTAAATAGGTCATAGGTTATTTTTGTGCTGATAGTTGTGAAGACGTTCCTGACATGTAAGATAATTGTGAAGACCTTCCTGGCCCATAAGAGCTGAAAACCAGAGAAATTATAGATGAAAGTCATAAATTTATAGCATTTTAGAAATACTTGAGATTTCTTTTAACAATAACTGGAAAACAATAAACTTAATTTAGTACTTGAAACTAAGGTAAATAAGGATCCAGGGTAAAATCTGGAAAACAAGACTAAAATTTTCCTGTTGTAATTGTTTATGGTTTGAGTTTCAGTATGAAACTGAACTGAAATGTTCCCCCACTTCAGTCTTCACTTCTGCTGAAGAGAGGAAACAATAAATAGGATGAGAGAATTTTTTATTCACAATGAAGAAAAATAAAGACTAAGAAAGGCTTCCCAATGTGCCTCTTAGAAAGTGACTAGAATAACCAAAGTAAAAGGAAAAGTTATGAGTGGTGAGTGAAGATCGATAGAACTCGTTAGTGCTCAAAATAAGGAAGAGTGCCAAACAACCAAAAATCCTGAGGAGTTTTTGCCATTTCTAGTATATATTGAGTTAGATATATATATTCTTACTGGATGCCTCTGGAATTCTTTATTTTTGTAATTGCTGGTAAGCTATCCACCAGAGTGCCAGAAAGCTGTTCTGCAAAGTTACCTACTGGTACACTATGAATCTCTTTGAGGGTGAGAAGTGACCTGACCTAGACATTGAGAGAACTGGTATGCCCATTCTGTAGCTCTTGGCCCTTGAGTGAGTTAAGTTTCCTCTGAGGCTCAATATATAGGGACAGTAATGTTTGTGAGCACAGACTGAGATAATACCTGTTAGGTGCTCAGAATTGATTAGCACATAGGCAGGGCTTTCCTGATGTTAGTTATTAGAAGAAGTATTATGATTCCATAGTTTGTTACTATTTTGTATCTAAATCACTATCTTTCTGATAATGGAATTGGCAAGGGAGTTGGATCCTCTAATTTTAAGAAGTAATCTTTCCTATTACTTCTAAGGTAATCTTGCTAAAGCAAATGACTTCACACTGGCAACCTCTGTATTACAAAGGATTTTCCATTCCTTTTATATAAAAAAGAAGAATCTGTCACTGTCTGGCATGCTGGCAAAACTCCCCCTGGAATCATAAAAACATATTGAAAAATGTCCCCCCCCCCCATTATTTTCTGAAAGAGTGGAAGAATTTGTGAAGGATTTTATTTTTTCCTTAAATGTTTGGTAGAATTCATCAATGAAGTCACCTTGGCCTGGGCTTTCCTTTATGAGAATATTTTAAATTATTAATTCAGTGAGGGTTTTTTTTTTTTTTTTTTTTTTGCTTGTTAAAAGTCTGTTTAGGTTTCCTGCTTCTTATTAAGTTAGTTTTGGAAACTTGTATCTTTGAGGGAATTTTTCCATTTCATCCAAAATGTCTACTTGTTTGACCCAATGCTGTTCTTATGTGCTTGGTGTGGGCCAGGACCCTAGCTATGGAGGTCTGGCCTGGGCCGGGACATGGATGACTTCAAGGCACTATTTGTGTGAGCACCAGGAGTGGTTGCCCCTGCGCTGCTCAGTTGCTGCTTTGGGTCTGAGCCTTTGTCCTTTGTTGCTCAGCCACAGTGTGGAGGTATATCACGTCCCTTACCCCAGTGTGGAGGTGCATCATAAGTGACTACTCTTCTTAGGTTGATATGCAGGCCAGTGTGGTTGTGGGAAATCAGCCAACCACCTTTCAGTCTTACTTCTGCCTTTCTGCCCTGTGTCGGGATCAAGTGAGTTTGTGCATGCTTCTTACAAGCAGGCTTCCCCAGTCCTGCTGTTAGTCCCACTAGCCCTGGAACCAGTGAAGTGGGCTCATCTTCCCAGTGTCAAACTCCAAGGCTGGGTGCTCAGTGTGTGATTTGAACAGCTCATTCCCCAAGGAGGGTCTCCACCTGTGTAATATCTTTTTTCCTCTGAGTCTCCCTCCCAGGGGCACAGGTCCTGACCTGATCCCATCTCTTCCCTTCCTACCTGATTCTGTATGAATTTTCTCACAGATTTGGTTATGCAGGAGTATTTTTTCAAGGCTCTGATTACTTTTCTTGACTGTTCTACATGTAGATGTATTTTTGATGTGTTTTCATCAAAACTACTTGGGGGGAGGTGAGTTCCATATCCTCCTATTCCACCATCTTGATCTTCTCTGAACTTAAAGCCTCACTTCTGCTCAAAACTCTGCAGTGACTATCCATTTCAGTGACCTTCTTTGCATTCTTCAAACATGTCAAATGTGTTCTGGCCTCCTTAAGTGTACTCTTGCCTTTTGTATTTTCTTGTTTGCTTTACTTGAATGTTTTTCTAATATTCTTGCTGTATCTTAGGTCCTCTTAGCAATACTATCTAAGTTCAGCCTATGTGAAAAGCAATTCACTTGTTATATATTTAGTCTTCTACTTCTCTGTCTCTAATTTTATCAGAGAATGTCAGCTTCATGGTATTACAGACTTCTGTTTAGAGAGTAGTTACTGGTCATTTTCAAGATACTAATTTTTTTCTTAAAAATCCAATGTTTTCTTTTTCTTTTAGTAGTTAAGTAGCTACTAGATATTTATTAACTAATTTTACTTACAGCTAAGTGTGTTCATCTGACTATATTTTTGTTAGATTTGTAAGTGAACAGAGTTAATGGCTGCAGTTGTTGCTTCAAATACTTAAATGGTAATTGAATCCCCTTTGTTTTCATGCCTCTCACTTCCCATGGATTGAAATGCATTAGTCATGTGGGTCAATTACAGTGTCTTTGCATATGGCTTCCCTGGTGGTTCAGTGATGAAGAATCTGCCTTCAATGCAGGAGATCTGGGTTTCGTCCCTGGGTTGGGAAGATCCCCTGGAGAAGGGAATTGTCTACCATCATTGTCTACCAGAATTGTCTACTCCAGCATTCTTGCCTGGAGAATACCATGGACAGAGGAGCCTGGCGGACTAGAGTCCATGGGATCACAAAGAGTCAGACATGACTGAGCGACTAGCACTTAAACATGGTGAGGAAAGACAGAATTATTTTATGGAGCAGCACTGCTCAACCAGTGTAGACTGCATGCAAGCAAAGTAGACTTCTGTCTTAGTTGAATCATTGTAAGTTTTATTCTTTTAATGTATTTCACCCTAACTGTGGGGCTGGAGAAGACTCTTGGCGAGTCACTTGGACAGCAAGGAGATCCAACCAGTCCCTCCCAAAGGAGACCAGTCCTGGGTGTTTATTGGAATGACTGATGCTGAGGCTGAAACTCCAATACTTTGGCCGCCTCATGTGAAGAGTTGACTCATTGGAAAAGACCCTGATGCTGGGAGGTATTGGGGACAGGAGGAGAAGGGGACAACAGAGGATGAGGTGGCTGGATGCCATTACCAACTCGATGCATAGGAGTTTGAGTGAACTCCGGAAGTTGGTGATGGACAGGGAGGCCTGGCGTGCTGCAATTCATGGGTTCAAAAAGAGTTAGATACGACCGAGTGACTGAACTGAAATGAACTGAAGTTTTATTCTTTTAATGTATTTCACCCTAATTTTTAGATCATCAGTGAAAATATTTAAGTGAAGGAATAAATTGGTAGAGCCCACTTAAAAAATTTCAGAAATGGAAAAATTGCTTTCCTTGGTTAATTTTTTATTTTGCTGTTTAATAGTAATGGTAGCAGTAAGCTTCCTACCTGTTTCATCATTTTAGTTCAAATGGATTTGCTCTTTCATCACATATAATGAATATTACTGGTTTTTGGTGATTGTCTGTATGATATTGAAGTAGCTTACTTTTATATCCTCTCTTAAAAATTTCTGAATGATGATTGGTTACTGAATTTTATCTTGTGCCTTTCTGCATCCATTTATATATTTTTACATTTTCTCTCTATTATTTATGTAATGAGATTTGTAATAGTTAATCATAGTGCTCTTATTATTCTTTGCTTACATTGCTGAATTCTTTTTACTCGTGTTTAGAATTTTTGCATCTGTTCTCAAAGATTTGATTGGGTATGATTTTCTTCTTGTTGCCTCATTGGACTGAACAGGGCTTTGAGTACAATGTTGAATGTGTTGAATAGGTTGGGTGAGAGATGTTATCCCTTGTTTTTGATCTTATAGAGCTAATGTTTAGTATTTTATTATTACAATATTAAGTTTTTGATGTCATTTATCTAGTAATATTTTGAATACATTAAGTTAAATAAAATGTGATATAGTCATCTTTTTATCTGCAAGAGGTTGGTTTCAGGACCTGCTGCAAGTACCAGAGTTTGCAGATGCTCTAGTTATTTACCCTTAGTCCTATATACCTGTGGTTTTCACAGTGTGATAGATTCAACCAACCACAGATAGTATAGTACGTTTTTATTGAAAAAAAATTAATGTATAATTGACTCATGTTCATACTTGTGGTGTTTATGTGTCAACTGTATTAAAATTAATCTCATCTATTTATTTTCACTGTTTTTTAGTGTAGCTAATATAAACTTTTAAGTTATTTTATGGCATACATTACATTCTCTTGGACAGTGTTGCTGTAGAGTAGTATTCTGAGGTGGAAATAAGTTATTTCATAAATGGAGAAGGAAAGTAAGAAGAGCTCACATTGGTTTTCTTAATCCCTATAGATAATTTAGTCATGTTCTAACATTATATTATAAAATGCATAGCCAGGTGTAGTTTGATAATTGTTTGGGCATTCATATCAGCAGAGATTTCTTAGCACTCATTCATCCCTTGATGAATGTTGATGAGCAAGTCCTAGAGTGCCTAAATAGTTTTATATAGTAATAATATGAAAACAAGTATATTAAATTTACCACTACATTTTCTAAAATGTAAGTGAACTCATAAGTAGTTTTCTCCCACTTTTTTTGGTAAAAAGACTAAACGGCAATTCTGTCTTCCTTATATTCAGCCACTTGTTCTTGTATAAAAAACATGAAAAATCTATTAGTGAATGTGAAAAAAGATGGATTTACAAGCACAAAGGATTTGATGATAAACTCCTTAAGGAACTCTTTTTTCAGCCTGGAACTAATATAACAGAAAAGTTTGCACGCTGGAAACATGTAAGTACAATTATTTTATTATGTTTCTTTTTTATTACTATTTTTATTTCTTTTTTTTATTATGTTTCTTTGAAATACTGTTAAGATACTATAGTTATAGTTCATATTATGTTAGTAATTTCCTTAATCTCTTTTAATATCATATTTTAGTGATGTGATAAAAGTCATATAGTATAAATATAATTTTTGTGGTATATTAATCACTCAAAAACTAATTTGTGCTTTGTATATATGTTTTCTCTTATTAATTATTGTGAATAATTATTAACAGTGATATAAAATCTCTTCTCAGTAGCTGAAAACATAAAGAAATATTTAGTTTATTAAAGACTGATAATTGAACATATAGCAAAATATTCACTGAGTGATTTATGCTAAATTATGTATTGTTTTAAGGACACACAAAAAAAGAAGAAATTTGTATTTATTGAGTGCCTACTATGTACCAGGCACTGTGCTAGGTATTTTGCATGTGGTAGGTAGTTTATTCTTCACAATACTGTAATATAGGTACTTTTACCTCTTTTTTTATGAATAGGGAAACTAAAGCTCAGAGGGGCAATTAACTTGCTAAAAGCCAGTTAAGTGACATTGCTGGGACTTAACTCAGAGATCTTCTGACCTCAAAATTTGTGCCTTTTTTATTTTTTAGAGTTTTGCTTTGAACACTAGGTAATTGTAAAAATGAAAACTTGGCATTATAATGTAATTAAATGAACTTTTTGTGAATTGTAAAGCACTGTTTTTATATGTAAACTCCTTCATATTTGCAATTGTACCTGAGTAGCCTGAGCTACAAATGTTTCTATTACATTAACATAATTAGAAGGAAATGCAAAATGTCCAGAGTGCAAATAGTCTGATTTCAGTGTAACTGAGGACATGTGTTCTAGACACAGTAGATATAGTAATATCCTCAATCCCTTAAATCCCATCAAAGTTTTTCCATTGAATAAAAGGATAGGTTTTAAAAAGCAGATTATCCTTTGCAAAACATTTTCCTCACTAGCACTCAGTGCCAACTGTATTAATTTACTCCAGATGATAGTATGCACTGTAAAGATTATGTGAAACATCTTTTGGCTCTCTTTGTAGAATATAAACTTAGTAATTTTAGCATGTCCCATGCTTTTTAATATGCTTTATATAGAGGAGACTTTCACTGATGTTGTATAGTGGTATCCAAGTTGGATATGGATGTGTTATATACTGATAATCAATTTAGGTATGCCAATAGCTAATAAGCATATGTAAATACAGATCCATATATACATACATTCATATATAATATGTTGTGTTATAGCAAGCAACTATTACAGATACATAAATAGGAATAGGATATATTATAAAGGTTATGTTATTTAATACCTATGAAGATACGTAAAATATACAATTTTGGATCTTTGGAAGTACTTTGAATATTACAAACATTTTGCTAAAATATATTAATTATAAGGAGTTTTCTAAAGCTCCTTGATGTTAGTGATACTATTAACTACATCACTACTAATGTCATTTATTAAAAGCTATTCTTTTCTAGTCTTATGTTTTTTTCACTGCTTATAGCTACCATTCATGGAGCATTATTCATAGAACATTATTGAAGTTGTCTCCAAAGCTCACTTTCTTTTTTAAATTTATTTTTTGCTGTGCTGGTTCTTCATTGCCGTGTAGGCTTTTCTCTAATTGCGATAAACCAGGCTACTCTTGCTCGCAGTGTGTGGGCTTCTCGTTGCAATAGTGTCTCTTGTTGGAGAGCATGGGCTCCAGAGTGTGTGGGCTTCTGTAGCTGTGTCATGTGGAATCTTCCTGGATCAGGAATCAAACCTGTGTCTCCTGCATCGGCAGGCAGATTCTTTACCATGGAGCCACCAGGGAAGCCCAAAGCTCACTTTCTTAAAGTAACTGAAGTAATTTTTCTCTGTAAGATTCATCTTTGAATCTATGCCTTTTATATAAAATTACCATTCCATCTTATGTTAGTTTCATTTTTAGTCTTTTCTTCAGCTCACTCTGTTGATATATTATTCTTTTATTATTTTTACTACTCACTTGTCTAATCTTTATTGACTTGGCTTATTGGAAACTATAGTGAGAATAATTAATACCCTAGATGCCTATGAGAACCTAGGATCCAGAAAACACTAAAGAAGTTAGGGAGGAGAGAAGGGGAAGGCTTGAGAAAATATCAGCATTTAATAATGGAAGCTCATTAGAAAAATATACTGCAAGCAAAGTAATGGAAAGGGTTAAACAAGAATGGAATTCAGATTTCAGTAATTAGATAAAGTAATCATTGTCTGAATCTGCTCTTGTTTTGAGATGAAAGAGCCAGAGGAGTGAGTTCAAGACACATTCATTTAGGAAATGTTGTATTTTAAAGCCAAAATACACTATAAACATCCAGAGTTCATGGTGCAAGAATAAACTATAAATGAGATGCAGAACCAAAAATCAGAAGCCATGATGAAAGAATCTGAAAAAAAAAAAAAATGCATTAACATAGAAGAAATTGAGAATCTAAAACAATTGCTATGGACATTATTTGTCCCTGGCTTACAGATTTTCATCAGGGGGTGGTTTTTCTCTTGTTACTGAATAGACTGACATAAATATAGAATTTGGTGGTAATTAGATCAAGCTATAGGGACATTTATGTATTATTATGGAGGATTTTTTGGAAAATCTAGATATTATTATGATGAATTTTGCTGGGGCACCCAAAAATATTTGAAATCTGCTTTGGCACAGTCAATCTTTTTACTCAAAAGGTTACTCAAAAGTTACCAAGGAGAATATATGTATAGAAAGTAATAACTAACAAAGCAGTTCCTAACTGAGGCTTTGGTCTAAAATTAAATTGCAATATTTTAGTAACCTGGGCTATGCTATGAGATATTTTTTGTCACCTATGCTTTTTTATCTTGAATAGTTATTTTCTATATTGCAAACATGAATTTTAGAAGGGATATAGTATAAGAGAAAGTCACACTCATTCTAACCTAAAGGATAAAGATTTGGAGTCAGGGAAAGGAACTTGTCATGTATCTCTTTCAGAGTAGCTTTGTTTGTGACTGAAAGACTACTCTTTCAGAGTAGTGACTCTTTGTGATTGGATGGACTGCAACACAACAGGCTTCCTGGTCCTTCACCATCTCCTGGAGCTTGGTCAAACTCATGTCCATTGAGTCGGTGATGCCATCCAACTGTCACATCCTCTGTCATCCCCTTCCTCTCCTGCCTTCAGTCTTTCCCAGCATCAGGGTTTTTCCAGTGAGTCAGCTCTCCCCATCGGGTGGCCAAAGTATTGGAGCTTTAGCTTCAGCATCAGTCGTTCCAATGAATATTCAGGGTTGATTTCCTTTAGAATCGACTGGTTTGAGCTCCTTGCAGTCCAAAGGAATCTCAAGAGTCTTTTGTAATACAACATTCGAAAGCATCCGTTGTTTGGGGCTCAGCCTTCTTTATGATCCAGTTCTCACATCCGTACATGACTACTGGAAAGCCATAGCTTTGACTATTCAGACCTTTGTCAGCAAAGTAACGTCACTGCTTTTTAATATGCCATCTAGGTTTTCAAAGGTTTTCTTCCAAGGAGCAAGCATCTTTTAATTTTATGGCTACAGTCCCCATTCAGAGTGATTTTTGAGCCCAAGAAAATAAAGTCACCATATCCATTGTTTCCCTATCTATTTGCCATGAAGTGGGATGGGAGCAGATGAGACGAGAAGATGGGACCAGATGCCTTTTCTTAGTTTTTTGAATGTTGAGTTTTAAGTCAGCTTTTTCACTCTCCTCTTTAACTTTCATCAAGTGGCTCTTTAGTCCCTTTTTGCATTGTGCCATAAGATGGTGTCTCCTGCATATCTGAGATTATTGATATTTCTCCTGGCAGTCTTGATTCCAGCTTGTGCTTCATTCAGCCCGGCATTTTGCATGATATACTCTGCATATAAGTTAAATAAGCATGGTGACAATATACATCCTTGATGTACTCCTTTCCCAATTTGGAACCAATCTGTTTTTCCATGTCAAGTCTAGCTGTTGCTTCTTGACCTTCATACAGTTTTTTCTCAGGAGATGAGTAAGGTAGTCTGGTATTCCCATCTCTTGAATAAATTTCCGCAGTTTGTTGTGATCCTCACAGTCAAAGGCTTTATCATAGTCAATGAGCAGAAGTAGATTATTTTCTGGAATTCTCTTGCTTTTTCTATGATCCAACAGATGTTGGCAATTTGATCTTTGGTTCCTCTGCCTTTTCTAAATCCAGCTTGTACATTGGGACACATACTGTTGAATCCTAGTTTGAAAGATTTTGAGCATTACCTTATAGCATGTGAAATGAGTGTAATCGTTTGGTAGTTTGAACATTCTTTAGCATTGCCGTTCTTTAAGATTGGAGTGAAAGCTGACCTTTTCTGGTCCTGTGGTTGAGTTTTCCAAATTTTTTGGCCTATTGACTGCAGCACTTTAATAGGATCATCTTTACAATTTGAAATAGTACAACTGGAATTGCATCACCTTCACTAGCTTTGTTCATAAGGATGCTTCTAAGGCCCATTTGACTTCACACTCTAGAATGCTTGGCTCTAGATGAGTGGTCACACCATCGTGGTTTTCTGGGTAATGAAGATCTTTTTTGTATAGTTCTTCTGTGTATTCTTTCCACCTCTTCTTAACATCTTCTGTTTCTGTTAGGTCCTTCCTGTTGCTGTCCTTTATTGTGCCCATCTTTGCATGAAATGTTCCCTTGGTATCACTAATTTTCTTAAAGAGATCTCTAGTCTTTCCCTCTCTATTGTTTTCTCTATTTCTTTGCATTGCTCATTTAAGAAGACTTTCTCATCTGTCTTTGCTATTCTTTAGAACTCTGCATTCAGATGGGTATATTTTTCCTTTTCTTCTTTGCCTTTTACTTCTCTTCTTTTTTCAGCTATTTTTAAAGCCCACTCAGACAACCATTTTGCTTTTTTGAATTTCTTCTTCTTAGAGATGGTTTTGATCACTACCTCCTGTTCAGTGTTATGAACTGTTCAATCCATAGTTCTTCAGGCACTCCGTCTATCAGATCTAATCTCTTGAATCTATTTGTCACTTCCACTGTATTATCGTAAGGGATTTGATTAGGCCATACCAGAATGACCTAGTGGTTTTCCCTGCTTTCTTCAATATAAGTCTGAATTTCGTGGTAAGGAGTTCATGATCTGAGCCACAGTCAATTCTCGCTCTTGTTTTTGCTGACTGTATAGAGCTTCTCCATCTTTGAGCACAAAGAATATAATCAATCTGATTTCATCATTGACCATCTGGTAATGTTCATGTGTAGATTCTTCTTTTGTGTTGTTGGAAGAGTGTGTTTGCTATGACTGGTGCATTCTCTTGGCAAAACTCTGTTAGCCTTTGCCCTGCTTCATCTTGTACTCAAAGGCCAAACTTAAGGCTTATTACTACAGGTATCTCTTGACTTTCTACTTTTTTATCCCAGTCTCCTATGATGAAAAGGATATCTTTTTTTTGGGGCGTTACTTCTAAGTTCTCGTAGGTCATCATAGAACCATTCAACTTCAGGTTCTTTGGCATTAGTGGTTGGGGCATGTACTTGGATTACTGTGATGTTGAATGGTTTGCCTTGGAAATGAACCAAGATCAATCTGTCATTTTTGAGATTGCACCCAGGTACTGCATTTTGGACTCTTTTGTTGACTTATGAGGGCTAGTCCATTTTTTCTAAGAGATTCTTGCCCACAGTAGGAGATATAATGGTCATCTGAATTAAATTCACCCATTCCAGTCCATTTTAGTTCATTGATTCTTAAAATGTCAATGTTCACTCTTGCTATCTCCTGTTTGACCACTTCCAATTTACCTTGATTCATAGGTTCCTATGCAGTATTGTTCTTTACAGCATTGGGCTTGACTTCCATCACATGTCACATTCACAACTCGGCGTTATGTTTTCTTTGGCTCCATCTCTTCATTCTTCCTGGAGCTATGTCTCCACTCTTCTCCAGTAGCATCTTGGGCACCTACTGACCTGGGCAGTTCATCTTTCAATGTCATATATTTTTGCCTTTTCGTATTGTTCATGGCTTCCCAAATCAAGAATACTGAAGTGGTTTGCCATTCCCTTCTCCAGTGGACCACATTTCGTCAGAACTTTCCACCATGACCCATCCATCTTGGGTGGCCCTACATGGCATGGCTCTTTGTTTCACTGAGTTAGAAAAGATTGTGATTTATGTAATCAGTTTGATTAGTTTTCTGTGATTGTGGTTTTCATTCTGTCTCTTCTCTGATTGATAAGGTAAGAGACCTGTGGAAGCTTCCTGATGGGAGGGATGGGTTGTGTGGAGAACTGGGTCTTACTTTGGTGGGCAAGGCCATGCTCAGTAAATCTTTAATCTAAGTTTTTGCTGATGGGTGGGTTTGTGTTCACTCCCTGTAGTTTGGCCTGAGCAACCTCCTTCAAAAGGACTTATACTGGCAAGTCCTGCTCAGTCTCTTGTGGGGTCACTGCTCCTTTTTCCTAGGTCCTGGTGTGCACAAGATTCTGTTTGTGCCTTCCAAGAGTCTGTTTCCTCAGTCCTTTGGAAGTTTTGTAATCAAAATCTCATTTGCCTTCAAAGTGTAATTCCCCCGACATTCTCAGTCTCTTTATCAGATCCCCCAGTTTGGGAATTTCATTTGTGGGCTTACAACTTCCATGGCAGTGTGAGAACTTTCTTTGGTGTAATTGTTCTCTAGTTTGTGGGTCACCTGCATGGTGACTCTATGGCAGGGCTAATGGCGACCTTCTCCAAGAGGACTTACATCATACTCTGCCTCTTCCAGGACTGCTGCTACCTTGAGAACCCCTGTGGTAGGCCACGGCTGACCTGTGCCTCTATAAGAGGCACTCAAATACTCAAAAGCAGGTCTGGCTTAGTCTCTTGTGGAGGCCACTGCTCCTTTCCCTGAGTCTTGATTCTCACAAGGTTTTCTTGCGACCTTCGAGCAACTTAGTTGCCTCCTTTCCTGTTGCCCTCATAACCTCACATCTGAATCTTCCTTGAGCTGGTGTAGTAATATGTTGTTCGGTAGGAAAGGAATCACCTAAGAGGTAAGAAAACATGATTGCCTGGAACCTTTATGTTAAAACCTCCTGGAAAGGAAGAACATTCTATGTGTTGTGGATCTCTATCTTCTTTGGCAGCCCAACTCCTAGAATCATATTCTAATTTTTTCTTAGGACTTCAGCAACAGTCTCCTGCCTTGAGGCACTGATATTGGAATTTCACACCCTTTATCTTGACTCATCTTCTGGAGAGGGTGCATATGTTCTCCCTAATTATCAGCAAACGAGGAAAAAGATCAATAGGGCAATCCAATCAGTTTCTATGGAACAAATTTCTTACTTTGAACTACTCCTAACACAATGAATGTTCACATCTTGTTCTCTTTTTTGGCATTATATAGTTCCTGGAAACATAGGAATCATCTATACTAAAGTAAGATTTGCTTTAGAACTACTAATTTGTTTGAATTCTAGGATGCTTTTATTGATTTTCCTTTGCTTCCAAAGATTTATTTTTATCGTAACTAATACAGATGAAACTATTACATTTCATGTTGAATACCATTTCTGTAAAATAAAATAGAGCAAATTATACTCAAATTTAATCCTCCTGTGAACCCTTTCCATTGATCACTGTTAAATACAACACACACATACACATACACACACACACAAACCCCTGAGGTTGTTTAATGTAATATTTAATAGGGTTCAAAAATATAAACTGACTTTTTAATTATATCACATATGCATTCAAAATACATGAAAATCCAGACCATCAATATGTTAATTGTGGTTATTTAAGAGGCAGAATGTTATTATTCCTTTCTTTCTGACAATTTTGTATATTCATTTTTCTAATTGAAATCATGTTTTATTTATATAATAAAAACAAAGTTTTTGCATTGTGAATAAAAACATTTTGTCCCCATTTTTTATAATATAAGTATATAAATATTGGAGAAGGCAATGGCACCCCACTCCAGTACTCTTGCCTGGAAAATCCCATGGACGGAGGAGCCTGGTAGGCTGCAGTCCATGGGGTCGCGAAGAGTTGGACACGACTGAGCAACTTCACTTTCACTTCTCACTTTCATGCTTTGGAGAAGGAAGTGGCAGCCCACTCCAGTGTTCTTGCCTGGAGAATCCCAGGGACAGAGGAGCCTGGTGGGCTGCCGTCTATGGGATCACACAGAGTCGGACATGACTGAAGTGAATCAGCAGCAGCAGCATATAAATATTGCTTTCAGGAACCTCTATTTTGTGTTATATTCCACATTAACAATTCTCTTTTTTTAGTTAAACATTCTCTTCAGAGCATTTTTAGGTCCCTAGCAAAATTAGCAGAAAGTAAAGAGAGTCTCTATGCACTGCCTGTCCCCACATATGTACAGTATTCATTATCCACATCCCATACCACAGTGGTATATTTGTTACAATCAATGAACCTACATTGACACAACTCTATAATATTATAAGCCAAAAAATGCTGAAAGTACTTTTGACCTTTTCTTTGTTTAGTTTAACAGTAAATTATATTAAAAAATATTAAGGATCTTATATCAGATTTAGAAAATATGGAATGGGTCACTTTATTTCATTAAGTGGGTTGTTTAAAAAGCCTGTGGATAGATATTTCATTTTTTGCATTTCATTGTTTTTTGAAGAGACTTTCTGTACACTAGGAACTGACCTTTGTTATCATCAGCTTCTGGGATGTAGTACTAACTCATCTAAGTCTTAAGAAAAAAGCTTTGTAATAACTTCCTTACATCTTCTCTAAGAATTGCTCTTTTATTATTGCCTATTAGTCATTTTCAGGCTCCGTCAGCAAAACAGCTCGTTTCAAATGGGTATATTTTGAATACTTAGAATGCCCTTAGCACTATAACAAATTCTAAGACCTTAAAAATTGCCATCAAGCAGTTACTATCTGGAACTTTTAGGGAGATGGGGGGAAATAGGAGAAACTTACTGGGTAGGGACTGATGATATAATATGTAATTGAAAGGTGTAGGCAGATTCAAAGCAAGTTTCATCAGTTGCCTGACTGACATCTAAGGGTCTGATCAGGGGAGTTGGAGCTTTGGGAAATAGTGGCTTTTAGGGTAAGATAGAAATATGAGATATTTATCAGAAGAGTCTCTTAAAAGTAGATACTAGGGCTACCAGGAGTTAAGGACAGTTTAAGTTTAAATCACCCTTCTTTTGGGACCCAAAGAAGGAAAAATGACAACTTACAAGTGAAGCTATGGCTTACTGACTTAACACATAGGGGCTAACTTTATCTTTTTTTTTTTTTCTTTTTTCAGTGAAATATTTATTTATTTAAATATATAGATTTATTGAAGTATAGTTGACTTACAATGTTTCAGGTGCACAGCAAGCTGATTCAGTTACACAAATACACATATATTATTATTGAAATTATTTTCCATCATAAGATTACAAGATATTGACTATAGATCCCTATGCTGTATAGTAAATCTTTGTTGCTTTTTACATATCTATTTTTTTAATTAGAAATCTAGCATTCTAGTCATACTAAGTCACACAAGTAGAATCAAAATGTCATAATATTTTAATCAGGCAAAAATTAATAAGTTTTAAGAACATAAACTAAATGAAATGGGAGCACTAAATATGAAATAGAAAAAGTGAAACAAACTAAATAAAAGTGAAAGATTATCATATAGTCCAGTTTTTAAACATGACTGCTCATTAGAAACATATCTGGAACTCTAGAGAAAAAAAAGCAATACCTGAGCATTTGTATTTTTCAAAAAATTTCAATATAATTCTGATATGCATCTGGATTTTAAAAAGTGATTACAGGTTTTTCTGTTAGATCCTAGTTTTGGTGATATAGAGTTCTATTATTTTTCTGTTGACCTATCATGGTACAATGGTATTCAGTGAGTAGTAGTTACATAATAACATTAGTAAAAAATGTTTATCAGTTTCCACAATCAATAGCCAAACAAAAAATAAGATAATTACAATTGCAAGCCATAAGGGTAACATGATTAACAATATCAATGATTACATACAATTTGGAGGGGGGTCAAGCAGAGTGATGTGGTAAATGAAAGTGCATACATGCACATGTTTTCATCCACCCAGTCGGTCTATGTCTTTTGCTTGGTGCGTTAATCCATTTACATTTCAGGTAATTATCGATATGTGTGATCCTGTTACTGTTTTCTTAATTGTTCTTGGTTTATTTTCTGCAGGTCTTTTCCTTCTCCTGTGTTTCCTGCCCAGATAAGTTCCTTTAGCATTTGTTGTAAAGCTGATTTGGTGGTGCTAAATTCTCTTAATTTTTGCTTATCTGGAAAGCTTTTGATTTCTCCATCAAATCTGAAGGAGAATCTTGCTGGGTAGAGTATTTTTTGGTTGTAGGTTCTTCCCTTTCATCACGTTAAATATATCATGCCATTCCCTTCTGGCTTGGAGAGTTTCTTTTGAGAAATCAGCTGATCAACTGATGGAGGTCCCCTTGTATGTTATTTGTCATTTTCCCCTTGTTGCTTTTAATATTTTATCTCTGTCTTTAATTTTTGTCAGTTTGATTACTATGTGTCCCTCCTTAGGTTTATCCTTCCTGAAACTCTGTGCATCCTGGACTTGATCATTTCCTTTCTCATGTTAGGTAAATTTCAGCTATTATCTCTTCAAATAATTTCTCAGGTTCTTTCTCACTCTCTTTTCCTTCTGGGACCCAAATGTTTATGTGTTTAATGTTGTCCCAGAGGTCTTAGGCTGTCTTCATTTCTTTTCGTTCTTTTTTCTATATTCTGTTCTGTGGCAGTGATTTCCACTGTTTTGTCCTCCAGGTCAATTATCCATTCTTCTGCCTCAGTTATTCTGCTTTGGTTTCCTTCTCACATATTTTTCATCTCTGTTTATTTGTTCTTTATTTCTTCTAGGTCTTTGGTAAAAATTTCTTGCATCTTCTCAATATTTGCCTCCACTCTTTACCCAGCATCCTGGATCATCTTCGCTATCGTTATTCTGAATTTCTTTTTCTGGAAGGTTGCCTATCTCCACTTCATTTAGTTGATTTTTAGGGGTTTTATGTTGTTCCTTCATCTGACACATAACTTTCTGCTTTTTCATCATGATTAACTTTCTGGAATATGGTTTTTGTTTTAGCTGCTGTGGGATTGTTCTTCTTGCTTCTTTTGTCTTCCCTCTGATACATGAGGCTAAAAGTTTCCTGTAAGCTTCTTGATGGGAAGGACTTGCTCTGGTGGGCAGGGCCTTGTTCAGTAAAACTATTATCAGCTGATGGGTGGAGTTGCACTCCCTCCCTGGTAATTGTTTGGCCTGAGGCAATCCTGGGGCTTAGGGGATCCATGGTAGGGTTAGATGTTTCCCCATCTATTTGCCATGAAGTGATGGGACTGGATGCCATAATCTTAGTTTTCTGAATGCTGAGTTTTAAACCAGGTTTTTCACTCTCCTGGTTCACTATCATTAAGAGGCTCTTTAGTTCTTCTTCACTTTCTCTCATAATGGAGGTGTCATCTTTGTATATGAGGTTATTGATATTTCTCCTGGCAATCTTGATTCCAAACTTGATTTCTGGAATCAAGCACAGATTCTAAAATCTGTGCTTCCTCCAGCCCAGCTTTTCCCATGATGTACTTTGCACATAAGTTAAATAAGCACGGTGACAATATATAGCCTTGACATACTCCTTTCTTAATTTGGAACCAGTCTGTAGTTCCATGTCTGCTTCTAACTGTTGCTTCTTGACCTGCATACAGATTTCTCAGGAGGCAGGTAAGTCTGGTATTCCTATCTCTTTCAGAATTTTCCACAGTTTGTTGTGATCCACTCAGTCAAAGGATTTGGCATAGCCAATAAAGCAAAAGTAGATGTTTTTCCAGAACTCTTTTGCTTTTTTTTGATGAACCAGCATATGTTTGCAGTTTGATCTCTGGTTCCTCTGCCTTTTCTAAAACCAGCTTGAACATCTGAAGTTCATGGTTCATGTACTGTTGAAGCCTGGTTTGGAGAATTTTGAGCATTAGTTTGCTAGCATGTGAGATGAGTGCAATTGTGTGGTAGTTTGAACATTCTTTGGCATTGCCTGTCTTTGGGATTGGAATGGAAACTGACCTCTTCCAGTCCTGTGGCCACTGCTGAGTTTTCCAAATTTGCTGGCATATTTAACATCGATTTTGGGGATTTTAAATAGCTCAACTGGAATTCCATCACCTCCATTAGCTTTGTTCATAGTGATGCTTCCTAAGGTCCACTTGACTTCGCATTCCAGGATGTTTGGTTCTAGGTGAGTGATCACACACACAATCATCATTATCTGGGTCATGAAGATGTTTCCTCTGTAGTTCTGTGTATTCTTGCCACCTCTTCTTAATATCTTCTGCTGCTATTATGTCCATACCATTTCTGTCTTTTATTGTGTCCATCTTTGCATGAAACTTGGTAGAATAATTATTAACAAATAGTGTAGGAATAATTTAATTGCCATATATAAAAACATAAAGGATTTTTCTTTTCCTGTAAAATTAATTAAAAAAAATTTTAAGTATAGTTAGTTTATAATATTAAGCTAGTTTCAGGCATACAGAATAGTGATTCAGAGTATTTTTGCAGATTATACTTCATTTTAGGTTATTAAAAGGTAATGGATATAATTCCTTGTGCTAAATAGCATATCTTTATTGCTTATCTATTTTATATATAATAGCTTGTTAATCCTATATCCCTAATTTGTCTCTCCTCACTTCCCTCTCCCCTCTGATAACCACAAATTTGTCTCTGATAACTGTGGTTTTGTTTCTGTTTTGCATATACTTTTATTTGTTTTAGTTTTTAGATCCCATATATTAGTGATATCATATAGTATTTGTATTTCTCTGTATGACTTACTTCTCTAAGTATAATATTTTCTAGGTCCATCCACATTGCTGCAGATGGAAATATTTCATTCTTTTTTATGACTCATACCATCTGCTAATGGGCACTTGGGTTGTTTCCATGTCTTGGCTATTGTAAACAATAGCCAAACCTGATTGTAGTTTTGATCTGCATTTCTCTAATATTTAGTGATGCTGAGCATCTTTCATGTGCCAATTGATCATCTGTGTGTCTTCTCTGAAGTAACGTCTGTTTAGGTCTTCTGCCTGTTGGGTTTTTTTTTCCGATACTGAGGTATATGAGTTGTCTGTATATTTTGGAGATTAAGCCCCTGTCGATAGCATCATTCACACATATTTCTCCCATTCAGCAGGTTGTCCTTTTGTTTTGTCGATGGTTTCCTTTGCTGTGCACACACGTCTTGTCCAAGGTTTAAATGCTACCGCATAGCCACTGTCACATCAGATGGTTCAACCATGCAGCCTACAGCAGAGAGAAAAAAGGGATTAACCCTGAGTCCCCTAGAGGGTGTGTGTAACACACATGCTTCTGATCTTAATCAGCAGAGTGTTGACAAGGGTAAAAATCTGGGCATCATGAATTAATGTCCTGCGGCCTGATGTCATCTATCTTTGGCCAAAAGCGGAACTGAGAGAGAAGAAAGCAGCTCCTGACATCTGGAGCTGATCTGACACTTGCAGCTAGATCTTAGCATGGTCATGAGCTTTCTGAGGCTCACCACCAGGCTGTTTTGTTCTGTCGGACATAAAATCCTCACAGACGATCAGCCTCAGGGGTT
>SJYT01021236.1:207887-245501 GCA_006410635.1 Cephalophus harveyi
CACTATAAAGAAGTTGTCTTTTATTAATGATAAGGCTAAGTCAAATTTGCATGTTTAATAATACAACTATATTATCTTATTTGTTTAGACATTTCCAAAAGAGTTTAAGGTTTACAAAGTCATTTAAGTTTATAAATTTTTAAAATTAATTATCAAACTGTGACATAATCAGAGGTAAGAGCAAATGAGCCATAGGATATCATTTAGAAGGGAATATTAATAATTTTGGAGCATAATGGAAAGAAAAATTACAGTAATAGGTCGGGAGCTTATCAGGAAAGGGGCCTGTAGCAAATTTAGCTTACTTCAAGTGAAGGAGAGAAGAAGCAAAGGACAGCTGTCTGAAAGTGTGCAATAAGGCAATGGTTTCAGAATCACAGCAAAAACCATGATCATGTCAGAAAACCTATCCTAAGAAATGGTAGTATAAGTGCCTATAGTATGGAAAATGAACTGGATGAAAATAAATTAAGGACATAAATTTGAGCCAATTTTCTTCTTGTCATAAAATCAGTATTCACCTCTGAGTCAGTTGCCAAAAAAAAAAAAAAGAGGGGGAGAGGACCAAGAAACTTTGAATACCAAAGAGAACTGAGCTGAAGTGTGTGTGTTCTCAGCTGCTTAGTCGTGTCTGATTCTTTGTGACCTCATAGACTATAGCCTGCCAGCCTCCTCTGTCCATGAGATTTTCCAGGTAAAAATACAAGAGCGGATTGCCATTATCTCCTCCAGGGGATCATGCAATCCCAGGGATTGAACCCACGTCTCTTGCGTCTCCTACAGGGTACCAGGTCTATTTCTAGCCTTTCCATGATATAATTCAAAGAGGAATACTCCTTTCAGTCCTTGGAAATGTGGACACAATATCTTTATACACAAAGCAAAAGGTAAATTCCACATTATGTATTTTAACCAAAGAAGTTCTGTGGTTACAGTGCCAGCTGTTCTCTAACTGGTGCCAGAGGGTCAGGATAACATGAAGATATATGAATATGAACTGCTGAGGTAGAAATATGATTATGAAGAACATTTTTCAATAAGAGAAAAATGGACACTTCATTGAATAATATTAAGAATAAAGGAATTTTTACTTACATTTGTATTTCTATTTGTCTTATAACCCTTACGAGAAAGTCAACATATTGTATATTACAGTTCTTAGGTATGCATGTGGGATCAACAGAATTAACATTTGCAAGGAGATGTTAAATCATGCTAAGAGAGTTACCATCTGGCATAATTTATAGGTATCTCCCTTATAATTTTTTCCTAATTTCTATCTATCTCAGGTTTAAGTCACTTCATTCTCCTTTATTAACCCCAATATACAAAGTATTTGCTGAGCAGTACGGGCTTCCCAGGTAGCCCGAGTGGTAAAGAATGTCTGCCAGTGCAGGAGACATATGAGATGCGGGTTTGATCCCTGGGTTGGGAAGATCCCCTGGAAAAGGAAATGGCAACCCACTCCAGTATTCCTGCCTGGAGAATCCCAAGAGAAGACTGGCAGGCTACAGTCCATAGCATTGCAAAGTCATACACAACTGAAGCGACATAGCACGCATACTCTACTATGAGCACTTCATAGTTCTAGTCCCTGTGCCTTTTCCACATGTATTATGCTATTAGGTAAATCATCTGCTCAGTTTTCTCATTTCCTAGTGAGCTCTCTGGTGACTCAGGCAACCCTCACAGTTTTACAGCTTAAATTATGTATTCATATAGCATTCACTTGCTACTTTTTAAAAATAATTCTAAAATTTCTGGATTTAAAAAATTTTCTTATCATGTCTATGGAGTCAAACACAGTTTGTGATGTCACAGGTTTTTCCAGAAAGGAAGTACCGTGGCAGTTAAATGTACAAAAGTTTTAATGGGAAGAAGCACTCTTTAAGGGCTTCTCAGATGGCACTAGTGTTCAAAGAGCCCACCTGCCAATGCAGGAGACATAAGAGACATGGGTTTGATCCCTGGGTTGGGAAGATCCCCTGGAGAAGTACATGGCAACCCACTCCAGTATTCTTGCCTGGAGAATCCCATGGACAGAGGAGCCTGGCAGGCTATACTCCATAGTGTCACAAAGAGTTGGACATGACTGAGGAGACTTAGCCTGCACACAGAAAACACTTTAAAGGAAAGTGGAAGAAGTGGAGAGTCAAAGTTTCTGCCAACCAACCAGGAGCTCTGAAGCAAAGTCTGTCTGTATGTGAAAGTCTAATAATGACCAGTAATGGCCAGGTCCTTGTAACACTGCCTTAATCAGTAATCGCCTAAAGCTGGCCCAGAGAATAATATGACCTCCACTTGAAAGCAGGGGTGAACACTGAACAGCTAACAGCTGGAGCTGTCAGCTAGCCACACCCCTTGCATCTGAGTAGCTACAAATGTTGTCTGATATTACCCTGTGGCTCTGTCCTCAGTTCAATTCAGTTCAGTCACTCAGTCGTGTCCAACTCTTTGCTATTCCATGGACTGCATGACATTACTTTGCCAACTAAAGTCCATCTAGTCAAAGCTATGGTTTTTCCAGTAGTCATGTATGGATGTGAGAGTTGGAATATAAAGAAAGCTGAGCCCCAAAGAATTGATGCTTTTAAACTGGTGTTGGAGAAGACTCTTGAGAATCCCTTGGACACTAAAGAGTTCCAACCAGTCCCTCCTGAAGGAAATCAGTCCTGAATATTCATTGGAAGGACTGATGCTGAAGCTCCAATACTTGATCACCTGATGTGAAGAGCTGACTCATTGGAAAAGACCCGGATGCTGGGAAAGATTGAAGGTGGGAGGAGAAAGGGATGACAGAGGATGAGATGGCTGGATGGCATCACTGACTTGGTGGGACATGAGTTTGAGGAAGCTCTGGGAGTTGTTGATAGACAGGGAAGCCTGGTGTGCTGTAGTTCATGAGGTCGCAAAGAGTTGGACATGACTGAGCAAGTGAACTAAACTGATTTAATTATGTGAACTTATGTGCATATGTCTTCACTTATGATGCTTATGTGTAAATCTAACTAATGACAGCAATGATACAAAGCATAAGAGGGAGAAATTAGAATTGCTCTCTTATTAAATGGCACTTAATTGTACCTGTGAAGCTGTATAGTGTTAATTTAAGTGAACTTGGATGAGTTAGAAGTTTATATTGCAAACTGTGACAACGATTAAAAAGATTTTAATAAAGGATTAATGATATGCTAAGAAAGGAGAGAAAATGGAATTATATAAAAATGCACAATTAGAATTACAGAGGTCAGAAATAGTATAGAATACAAAAATGAGAACAGAAGAAAGGAATTCAGTAACAATTAGGATAAATATTAATCCAACTATATATAGCCACTTTAAATGATGATCCAAGTACATGTTATAGATAAGAAACTCACTTTAATTATTAAATACATATGTAGATTAAATGGTCGAGGAAGGATATACCATGTTAACATTAATCAAAAGAAAATGGAAATAGCTATGTTAAGTTCAGACAGAGCAGACTTCACAGCAAGGGAAGTTGTCAGGCATACAGAAGAGTATTTGTTGGTATTGTTCAGTTGCCAAGTCATGTCGTGTAGACCCCATGGACTGCAGCATGCCAGGCTTCTGTGTCCTTTACTACCTCCTGGAGTTTGCTCAGACTCATTTCCATTGAGTCACTGGTGCCATCCTCTCATCCTCTGTTGCCCCCTTCTCCTCCTGCTCTCAGTCTTTTCCAGCATCAGAGTCTTTTCCAGTGAGTCGGCTCTTCGCTTCAAGTGGCCAAAGTATTGGAGCTTCAGCTTCAGCATCAGTCCTTTCAGTGAATATTCGGGGTTGATTTCCTTTAGGATTGACTGGATGGATCTCCTTGCTGTCCAAGGGACTCTCAAGAGACTTCTCCACAGTTCGAAAGCATCAATTCTTTGGTGCTCAGCCTTCTTTTTGGTCCAGTTCTCACATCCGTTACATGATTACTAGAAAAGCCATAGCTTTTACTATATAAACCTGTGTAGCAAAGTAATGTCTTTGCTTTTTAATACACTGTCTAGTTTTGTCATAGCTTTTTTTTCAAGGAGCAAGCAACTTTTAATTTTGTGACTGCTGTCACTATCTGCAGTGATTTTGGAGCCAAATTAAATTCTATCACTGTTTCCATTTTTTCCTCCTGTTTGCCATGAAGTCATGGGATGGGACTGGATCCCATGATCCTCGTTATTTGAATGTTGAGATTTAAGCAAGATTTTTCATGCTCCTCTTTCACCTTCATCAAGAGGCTCTTTAGTTCCTCTTTGCTTTCTGCCATTAGGGTGGTCTCATCTGCATATCTGAGGTTATTGATATTTCTCCTGGCAGTCTTGGTTTCAGCTTGAGCTTCATCTAGCCTGGCATTTCACATGATGTACTCTGCATATAAGTTAAATAACCAGGGTGACAATATATAGCCTTGATGTATTCCTTTCACAGTTATGAACCAATCCATTGGTCCATGTCCCCTTCTAACTGTTGCTTCTTGACCTGGATACCAGTTTCTCAGGAGGCAGGTAGGATCATCTGGTATTCCCATCTATTGAAGAATTTTGCAGTTTGTGTGATTCACATAGTCAAAGGCTTTAGCATAGTTAATGAAGCAGAAGTATATGGTTTTCTTTCTTTTTTTTTTTTTATTTCCCTTGCATTTTCTATGATCCAGTGGATGTTAGCAGTTTGATCTGGTTCCTCTGCCTTTTCTAACCGATCTTGTACATCTGGAAGTTTTTGGTTCACGTACTGTTGAATCCTAGCTTGAAGGATTTTGAGCATTATCTTGTAGCACGTGAAATGAGTGCAGTTGTTCTATAGTTCGAGCATTCTTTGGCGTTGCCCTTCTTTGAGATTGGAATGAAACTGACCTTTCTAGTTCTGTGGGTATTCTGAGTTTTCCAAATTTGCTGGCATACTGAGTGCATCACTTTAACAGAATCATCTTTTAGGATTTGAAATAGTTCAGATGGAATTCCATCATGTCCACTAGTTTTGTTGGTAATAAGGCTTCCAGTGGCCCACTTAACCTCACACTCCTGGAAGTATGGCTCTGGGTGAATGATCACACAATCATGGTTATCCGGGTCATTTAAATCTTTTTTGTACAGTACTTCTGTGTATTCTTGCCACTTCTTCTTAATATATTCTGTTTCTAATAGATTTTTACCATTTCTGTCTTTATTGTGCCCATCTTTCCACTAGACTTTGCATTTTCATTCCTAATTGATACAGATTTACTCGGCTTTTTTGTTTCTTTTCCAAACTTTCCATTTTATTTTTTCCATTTTCTTTTTTTCCTGTAGCTATGACAAGCTTGATTTTTCTTTTTAAAAACCTAGTAAGCAAAGTAACTCTATAGCCTACATCAGTTTATATAACTCACGTCTTTTGTACTGGTCACTGTATTGGAAGTTTTATTTTATGGAATTTTGGACTCTATAAGGAAGATAGTTTCCTCCAGATGGTATTTTCATTTGCTTTCACCAAGTACCATCTAGCTGAAATTTAAAAACTTGAGATTTTATGATTTATTCAAGTTTCATTATTGTTTACAACTTACATTTGTTCACTTACATTTTAGCATGTAGTCTTTTGAATTCCCAGTTAAATGTGGACAACATCCTCTCCTTGGGTGGACATGGGCTTTGATGTTTGACTCTCAACCTCCTGAGCCACCAATTCTGTACTTTAGTTTAAAAGTTGTTTCTCCAGATAATCTCAGAACAAAAGCTGCTTTTAGTGCTGGGCCTACCTCGTCGGGGTTTTCCCTTCTCTTAAATTTTGACCTGATAAATCCTGACTTTCTTGATAAATCTCTCCTGATTTTCAAAAGAATTTTTAAAAATTCTTTTATTTGGAATTTTTAAACTTCAGAATTGGCCCAAATTTCTGTTCTACCAACTGTGAGTGTGTCTTGACTCTACCTATTCTCTTTCTGTTATTAAATAACTGGAACAATTTTTTTTTTTGTCCCAATAGCTATTATCTTATTTTCTTAGAGTGTGTTTTAAATCTCAAATCTAATTTACTTTACATTGATTTTATAATTTAAAGTGTTAAATGTATTACTCAGTGTTTCTTTTTGCAGTCACTGCCACAATAGTCTGTATCTTATACATTATTGTTTGCTATTGAGAAACTATTATGTGTTTGGTGGAATATGTACCCAATAATTGTCATTATTCTTTTATTTTACAGTTGAATTCTAATAATGTTTTATTTCAGCCTTAAATGGTTTTGTAGGTTTCTCTCTCAGTTTTAAGTAGTATAGCTTGAAACTTGATTCATTATAACTTTTTAAATGCCACTAATAATTTGTGTTGGAGATTCAAAGAGTAATAAAACATATTAAAATTCTATTAATGAGTTCAAATGAAAGTTCTTAAAGTGTATATGCTTCAGTTCAGTTGCTCAGTCGTGCCCAAATTTGCAACCCATGGGCTGCTACACGCTAGGATTCCCTGTCCATCACCAACTCCTGGAGCCTACTCAAGCTCATGTCCATTGAGTCCGTAATGCCATCCAACCATCTCATCCTGTGTTGTCCCCTTCTCCTCCCACCTTCAATCTTTCCCAGGATCAGGGTCTTTTGCAATGAGTCAGTTCTTTGCATCAGGTGGCCAAAGTATTGAGTGTCAGCTTCAGCATCAGTGCTTCGAATGAATATTCAGGACTGATCTCATTTAGGATTGACTGGTTCAATTTCCTTGCATTTCCAGGGACTCTAAAGAGTCTTCTTTAATGCCACAGTTCGAAAGCATCAATTCTTTAGTGCTCGGCTTTCTTTATACTTTCACATCCATACATGACTACTGGAAAAACCATAGCTTTGACTAGATGGACATTTGTTGGTAAAGTATTGTCTCTGCTTTTTAATATGCTGTGTAGTTTGATCAAATTTTTCTCCCAAGGAATAAGTGTCTTTTAATTTCATGACTGCAGTCACCATCTGCAGTGATTTTGGAGCCCCCCAAAATAAAGTCTGTCACTGTTTCCACTGTTCCCCTTCTATTTGCTGTGAAGTGAAGAGACAAAACATGGTCCCTTGGAGAAGGGAATGGCAAACCACTTCAATATTCTTGCCTTGAGAACCCCTTGAACAGTATGAAAACACAAAAAGATAGGACGCTGAAAATGAATTCCCCAGGTTGGTAGGTGCCCAATTTACAACTGGAGATCAATGGATAAATAACTCCAGAAAGAATGAAGAGATGGAGCCAAAGCAAAAACAGTACCCAGTTGTGGATATGACTGGTGATAGAAGTAAACTCTGATGCTCTAAAGAGCAATATTGCATAGGAACCTGGAAAGTAAGGTCCATAAATCAAGGCAAATGGAGGTGATCAAACAGGAGATGGCAAGAGAGAACATGGACATTTTAGGAAACAGTGAACTAAAATGGACTGGAATGGGTGAATTTAACTCAGATGACAATTATATCTACTATTGTGGGCAAGAATCCCTTAGAAGAAATGGAGTAGCCATCATAGTCAACAAAAGAGTCCGAAATGCAGTAACTGGATGCAATCTCAAAAACGACAGAATGAACTCTGTTCGTTTCCAAGGCAAACCATTCAATATCACAGTAATCCAAGTCTTTGCCCCTTCAGTAATGCTGAAGAAGCTGAAGTTGAATGGTTCTATGAAGACCTACAAGACCTTCTAGAATTAACACCCCAAAAAGGATGTCCTTTTCATTATAAGGGACTGGAATGCAAAAGTAGAAATTCAAGAAACACATGCAGTAACAGGCAAATTTCACCTTGAAGTAAAGAATGAAGCAGGGCTAAGGCTAATAGATTTTTGTCAAGAGAACACACTGGTATAGCAAACACCCTCTTCCAACAACATAAGAGAAGACTCCACACATGGACATACCAGATGGTCAACACCAAAATCAGATTGATTATATTCCTTGCAGCCAAAGATGGAGAAGCTTAATACTGTCAGCACAAAGAAGACCGGGAGCTGACTGTGGCTCAGATCATGAACTCCTTATTGTCAAATTCAGACTTAATTGAAGATGTAGGGGAAACCATTAGACCATTCAGGTATGACCTAAATCAAATCCCTTATGATAATACAGTGAAAGTGAGAAATAGATTCAATGGATTCGATCTGATAGACAGAATGCCTGAAGAACTATGGATGGAGGTTTGTGACATTGTGCAGAAGGCAGGGATCAAAACCATCCCCAAGAAAAAGAAATGCGTAAAGGCAAAATAGTTGTCTGAGGAGGCCTTACAAATAGCTGTAAAGAGAATTGAAAGGCAAAGGAGAAAAGGAAAGATATACCCATTTGAATGCAGAGTTCCAAAGAGTAGCAATGAGAGATAAGAAAGCCTTCCTCAGTGATCAATGCAAAGAAGTAGAGGAAAACAATTGAATTGGAAAGACTAGAGATCACATCAAGAAAATTAGGGATACCAAGGGAGCATTTCATGCAAAGAAGGCCACAATAGAGAACACAAATGGTATGGACCTAACAGAAGCAGAAAATATTAAGAAGAGGTGGCAAGAATACACAGAAGAACTATACAGAAAAGATCCCCATGACCCAGATAATCATGATGGTGTGATCACTCACCTAGAGCCAGACATCCTGGAATGTGAAGTTAAGTGGGCTTTAGGAAGTATCACTATGAACAATGCTGGTGGAGGTGATGGAATTCCAGTTGAGCTCTTTCAAATCCTAAAAGATGATGCTATGAAAGACCTGCACTTGATATGCCAGAAAATTTGGAAAACTCAGCGGTGGCCACAAGACTGGAAAAGGTCAGTTTTCATTTCAGTCCCAAAGAAAGGCAATGCTAAAGAATGTTCAAACTAGTACACAACTGCACTCATCTCACACGCTAGCAAAGTAATGCTCAAAATTCTCCAAGTCAGGCTTCAGCATTACATGAACCGTGAACTTTCAGATGTTCAAGCTAGATTTAGAAAAGGCAGAGGAACCAGAGATCAAATTGCTAACATCCATTGCATCATCAAAAAAGCAGGAGTAGTCCAGAAAAACATCTACTTATGCTTTACTGACTATGCCAAAGCCTTTGACAGTGTGGATCATAACAAACTGTGGAAAATTCTGAAAGAGATGGGAATACCAGACCACGTGACCTACCTCCTGGTAAATCTGTATGCAGGTCAAGAACTAAAGTGGTTCCAAATTGGGCAAGGAGTACATCAAGGCTGTATTTTTTCACCCTGCTTATTTAACTTACATGCAGAGTACATCATGCGAAATATCAGTCTGAATGAAGCACAAGCTGGAATCAATATTCCTGGGAGAAATATCAATAATTGCAGATATGCAGATGACACCACCGTTATGGAAGAAATTGAAGAACTAAAGAGACTCTTGATGAAACTGAAAGAAAAATGTGAAACAAGTGGCTTAAAGCTCAACATTCAGAAAACTAAGATCATGCCATCCGGTCCCATCATTTCATGGCAAATAAATGAGGAAACTGTGGAAACAGCAGATTTTTTTTTGGCAGGGGGCTCCAAAATCACAGCAGATGGTGACTGCAGCCATCTAATTAAAAATTTTTGCTTCTGGGAAGAAAAGCTATGACCAATCTAGACAGCATATGAAAAAGCAGAGATGTTACTTTGCCAACAAAGGTCCATCTGGTCAAAGCTATGGTTTTCCAGTAGGCATATAAGGATGTGAGAGTTGGACTCTAAAGAAAGCTGAGCACCGAAGAGTTGATGCTTTTGAACTGTGGTATTGGAGAAAACCCTTGAGAGTCCCTTGGACTGCAAGGAGATCCAACCAGTTCATTCTACAGGAAATCATTCTTGAATATTCATTGGAAGGACTGATGCTGAAGCCAAAACTCCAATACTTTGGCCACATGAAGCAAAGAACTGACTCATTGGAAAAGACCCTGATCCTGGGAAAGATTGAAAGAGGGAGGCAAAGGGGATGACACAGGATGAGATGGTTAGATGGCATCACTGATTCAACGAACATGAGTTTGAGCAAGCCCCAGGAGTTGGTGATGGACAGGGAAGCCTGGCGTTCTGCAATCCATGGCGTCGCAAATAGTTGGACACAACTGAGTAACTGAACTGGACTGAACTGATGGGACCAGATGCCGTGATTCTCATTATTTGAATGTTGAGTTGTTGTTTTTTTTTTAATTTATTATTTTTTTCTTTTTTTTTTTTTAATTTTACTTTACAATACTATATTGGTTTTGCCATACATGAATCCACCATGGGTGTACATGAATCCACCATGGGTGTACATGAGTTCCCAATCCTGAACCCCCATCCGACCTCTCTCCCCATATCATCTCTCTGGGTCATCCCAATGCTCCGGCCCCAAGCATCCTGTATCCTGTATCGAACCTAGACTGGCGATTCATTTCTTACATGATAGTATACATGTTTCAATGCCATTTTCCCAAATCATCCCACCCTCTCCCTCTCCCATGATAGCCCTGAATGCAAGACAGCAAAAGAGACAAAGATGTATAGAACAGACTTTTGCATGTTGAGTTTTAAGGCAACTTTTTTTCTCTCCTCTTTCACTTTCTATAAGAGACTCTTTAGTTTTTCTTTGCTTTCTGCCATAAGGTTGGTGTCATCTGCATATCTTAGGTTGTTGATATTTCTCCCGGCAATTTGAATCTGGCTTGTGCTTCATCCAACCCAGCATTTCTCATGATGTACTCTGCATATAAGTTAAATAAACAGGGTGACAATATGCAGCCTTGATGCACTCCTTTCCCACTTTGGAACCAGTCTGTTGTTACATGTCCAGTTCCAACTGTTGCTTCTTTACCTGCAAGAGATTTCTCAGGAGGCAGGTCAGGTGGTCTGGTATTCTCATCTCTTGGAGAATTTTCCACAGTTTGTTGTGATCCACACAGTCAGAGGCTTTGGCTTAGTCAATAAAGCAAAAGTAAATATTTTTCTGGAACTCTTTCTTTTTCGATGACCCAGCGGATGTTGACAATTTGATCTCTGCTTCTGCCTTTTCTAAATTCAGCTTGAACATCTCTAAGGTCACGGTTCACGGTTAGTTTTTGATAAATGTGTTGTTTTGCACAGGTAGTTTGCATTTCAGTTTCAGTGAATACTATAAAAAAAAATGATTCTGCATGTTTATTTGACTTTTTGTTTACATTCCTTAACTATCATGAAGAACACTTCTATAGTTTTTTGAAAACTTGAATCCTAAACACCTGGAAAATCATGTCTCTTAGTATTCTGTTAATAATTTTGATACTTTATAATTTTAGCATTTCATTAGAATTCTGACAAGCACTACTGAAACTATTCTCTACACAGTTTTTTTTTTTTTTTTTATAACATCTCTACTGAGATATGACTTACATAACACAAAATTCATCCTTGTTAGGTATATAACTCAGTGGTTTTTAGTCTTTTCACAAACATTCCCAACTCCACTATCTAACTCCAGAACATTTCACCAAAACCAAAAATATCCCATACCTATTAGCAGTACTCCCAACAGGCCTTCAGTTCAGTTCAGTTCTGTTGCTTGGTTGTGTCTGACTCTTTGCGACCCCATGAATTGCAGCACGCCACGCCTCCCCATCCATCACCAACTCCCGGAGTTTACCCAAACTCATGTCCATTGAGTTGGTGATGCCATCCAACCATCTCATCCTCTGTCATCCCCTTCTCCTCCTGCCCCCAATCCCTCCCAGCATCAGGGTCTTTTCCAATGAGTCGACTTGCATGAGGTGACCAAAGTATTGGAGTTTCACCTTCAGCATCAGTCCTTCCAATGAACACCCAGGACTGGTCTTTAGGATGGACTGGTTGGGTCTTCTTGCAGTCCAAGTGACTCTCAAGAGTCTTCTACAATACCACAATTCAAAACCATCAATTCTTCAGCACTCAGCTTTCTTTATAGTCCAACTCTCACATCCATACATGACCACTGGAAAAACCATAGCCTGGACTAGATGGACCTTTGTTGACAAAGTAATGTCTCTGCTTTTGAATATGCTGTCTAGGTTGGTCATAACTTTCCTTCCAAGGAGTAAGTATCTTTTAATTTCATGGCTGCAATCACCATCTGCAGTGATTTTGGAGCCCCCCACCAATCTAGACAGCATATGAAAAAGCAGAGATGTTACTTTGCCAACAAAGGTCCATCTGGTCAAAGCTATGGTTTTCCAGTAGGCATATAAGGATGTGAGAGTTGGACTCTAAAGAAAGCTGAGCACCGAAGAGTTGATGCTTTTGAACTGTGGTATTGGAGAAAACCCTTGAGAGTCCCTTGGACTGCAAGGAGATCCAACCAGTTCATTCTACAGGAAATCATTCTTGAATATTCATTGGAAGGACTGATGCTGAAGCCAAAACTCCAATACTTTGGCCACATGAAGCAAAGAACTGACTCATTGGAAAAGACCCTGATCCTGGGAAAGATTGAAAGAGGGAGGCAAAGGGGATGACACAGGATGAGATGGTTAGATGGCATCACTGATTCAACGAACATGAGTTTGAGCAAGCCCCAGGAGTTGGTGATGGACAGGGAAGCCTGGCGTTCTGCAATCCATGGCGTCGCAAATAGTTGGACACAACTGAGTAACTGAACTGGACTGAACTGATGGGACCAGATGCCGTGATTCTCATTATTTGAATGTTGAGTTGTTTTTTTTTTTTTAATTTATTATTTTTTTCTTTTTTTTTTTTTAATTTTACTTTACAATACTATATTGGTTTTGCCATACATGAATCCACCATGGGTGTACATGAATCCACCATGGGTGTACATGAGTTCCCAATCCTGAACCCCCATCCGACCTCTCTCCCCATATCATCTCTCTGGGTCATCCCAATGCTCCGGCCCCAAGCATCCTGTATCCTGTATCGAACCTAGACTGGCGATTCATTTCTTACATGATAGTATACATGTTTCAATGCCATTTTCCCAAATCATCCCACCCTCTCCCTCTCCCATGATAGCCCTGAATGCAAGACAGCAAAAGAGACAAAGATGTATAGAACAGACTTTTGCATGTTGAGTTTTAAGGCAACTTTTTTTCTCTCCTCTTTCACTTTCTATAAGAGACTCTTTAGTTTTTCTTTGCTTTCTGCCATAAGGTTGGTGTCATCTGCATATCTTAGGTTGTTGATATTTCTCCCGGCAATTTGAATCTGGCTTGTGCTTCATCCAACCCAGCATTTCTCATGATGTACTCTGCATATAAGTTAAATAAACAGGGTGACAATATGCAGCCTTGATGCACTCCTTTCCCACTTTGGAACCAGTCTGTTGTTACATGTCCAGTTCCAACTGTTGCTTCTTTACCTGCAAGAGATTTCTCAGGAGGCAGGTCAGGTGGTCTGGTATTCTCATCTCTTGGAGAATTTTCCACAGTTTGTTGTGATCCACACAGTCAGAGGCTTTGGCTTAGTCAATAAAGCAAAAGTAAATATTTTTCTGGAACTCTTTCTTTTTCGATGACCCAGCGGATGTTGACAATTTGATCTCTGCTTCTGCCTTTTCTAAATTCAGCTTGAACATCTCTAAGGTCACGGTTCACGGTTAGTTTTTGATAAATGTGTTGTTTTGCACAGGTAGTTTGCATTTCAGTTTCAGTGAATACTATAAAAAAAAATGATTCTGCATGTTTATTTGACTTTTTGTTTACATTCCTTAACTATCATGAAGAACACTTCTATAGTTTTTTGAAAACTTGAATCCTAAACACCTGGAAAATCATGTCTCTTAGTATTCTGTTAATAATTTTGATACTTTATAATTTTAGCATTTCATTAGAATTCTGACAAGCACTACTGAAACTATTCTCTACACAGTTTTTTTTTTTTTTTTTATAACATCTCTACTGAGATATGACTTACATAACACAAAATTCATCCTTGTTAGGTATATAACTCAGTGGTTTTTAGTCTTTTCACAAACATTCCCAACTCCACTATCTAACTCCAGAACATTTCACCAAAACCAAAAATATCCCATACCTATTAGCAGTACTCCCAACAGGCCTTCAGTTCAGTTCAGTTCTGTTGCTTGGTTGTGTCTGACTCTTTGCGACCCCATGAATTGCAGCACGCCACGCCTCCCCATCCATCACCAACTCCCGGAGTTTACCCAAACTCATGTCCATTGAGTTGGTGATGCCATCCAACCATCTCATCCTCTGTCATCCCCTTCTCCTCCTGCCCCCAATCCCTCCCAGCATCAGGGTCTTTTCCAATGAGTCGACTTGCATGAGGTGACCAAAGTATTGGAGTTTCACCTTCAGCATCAGTCCTTCCAATGAACACCCAGGACTGGTCTTTAGGATGGACTGGTTGGGTCTTCTTGCAGTCCAAGTGACTCTCAAGAGTCTTCTACAATACCACAATTCAAAACCATCAATTCTTCAGCACTCAGCTTTCTTTATAGTCCAACTCTCACATCCATACATGACCACTGGAAAAACCATAGCCTGGACTAGATGGACCTTTGTTGACAAAGTAATGTCTCTGCTTTTGAATATGCTGTCTAGGTTGGTCATAACTTTCCTTCCAAGGAGTAAGTATCTTTTAATTTCATGGCTGCAATCACCATCTGCAGTGATTTTGGAGCCCCCCCAAATAAAGTCTGACACTGTTTCCACTGCTTCCCCATCTATTTGCCATGAAGTGATGGGACCAGATGCCATGATCTTAGTTTTCTGAATGTTGAGCTTTAAGCCAACATTTTCACTCTCCTCTTTCACTTTCATAAAAAGACTTTTTAGTTCCTCTTCACTTTCTGCCATAAGGGTGGTGTCATCTGCAAGCCTTAGCAACCATTAATTTATTTTCTATCTCCATGAGTGTGCCTCTTCTGAAAATTTAATATAAATTGGATATAAAATATGTGATCTTTGAGTGGCCTCTGTCACTTAATATAATATTTTAAAGATTTATCCATGTTGTAACATGTATTAGTCCTTTATTTTTATAATTTAATAACATTTCACTATAATAATATACCACATTTTAAAGTCATTCATTATTTTGATTGCTTCCTGTTTATGACTGCTATTACTAATTCTGCTCTGAATAGGCATATGGAAATATTTGTATAGACATGCTTTTCCATTTTATTGTGTATATATCTATTAGTGGAATTATAGGATGATGCAGTAATTATGTTTAACTTTCTGAGAAACTGCCAACTATTGTCCACAGCAACTGCACCATTTGCATTTATATCATCAATATACAAGACTTCTAATTTCTTCAAATACTCACCATCACTTATTGTTTTCTGTATTTTTAATTATAGATATAGTGAGTATGAAGTAGTACACTGTGATTTTTATTTGCATTTTGCTAGCAGAGACATTACTTTGCCGACTAAGGTCTGTCTAGTCAAGGCTATGGTTTTTCCTGTGGTCATGTATGGATGTGAGAGTTGGACTGTGAAGAAGGCTGAGCACTGAAGAATTGATGCTTTTGAACTGTGGTGTTGGAGAAGACTCTTGAGAGTCCCTTGGACTGCAAGGAGATCCAACCAGTCCATTCTGAAGGAGATCAGCCCTGGGATTTCTTTGGAAAGACTGACGCTGAAGCTGAAACTCCAGTACTTTGGCTATCTCATGCGAAGAGTTGACTCATTGGAAAAGACTCTGATGCTAGGAGGGATTAGGGGCAGGAGGAGAAGGGACGACCGAGGATGAGATGGCTGGATGGCATCATGGACTCGATGGACATGAGTCTGAGTGAACTCCAGGAGTTGGTGATGGACAGGGAGGCCTGGCCTGCTGCGATTCATGGAGTTGCAAAGAGTCGGACACGACTGAGCGACTGAACTGAACTGAGTGGCTAATAATGCTGAGAATCTTTTCATATATTTACTGACCATTTGTGTATCTTCATTGGAGAGCTATCTATTAAAAAATCCTGTGATCATTTTATTATAACTTGTCTTTTCATTGTTGAATTATAAAAATCCCCTGTATATTTTTGGATACAAGTCTGTTATCATACATATTATTTGAAAATAGTTTGCCATAATGTATGTTGTCTTTTCATTTCCTTAATGGTATCCTTTGACGCACATAGTTTTTAACTTTGATGAAATCCAATTTACAGGGGTATTTTTGTCACATATTTTTCTGGTGACATCTAGGAAACCATTTTCTAAACCAGCGTCTCAAGGATTTATTTTTATGGTTTTTCTAAGAGTTTTCTAAATTTAGCTCCTAAATGTAGGCATATGATTCATTTGAGATAATCTTTATATAGTATGAGATAGAGGTTCAAAATCATTTTTTTAAATTAAATATCCAGTTGTCTCACACCATGTTTTTTGGGGGGAAAAAAGAGAAAAGCTTCTTCTCCTCCTATTTAATTATCTTGGTACCCTTAATTGACTATATATAAAGATTTATTTATGGACTGTAAGTTTTATTTCATTGATCTGTATGTCTATCCCCTGCAATCAGTTTTTACTCTGGAATTTTTAGTATTTAAATAATATGCAACTGTAAAAAGAAAGCCCAATGTCTTACACATATCTAGCAAATCTCTAACTATTTTGTTATGCTTAAGATTTAAATTTATATCCTCAGATTTGTGTTTGATATCAGCATAATCAAATTCAAAGATGAATCAATATGGAAAGTCCTCTCATGTGTTCCAATGATATATTACTTAACTTCCAAGTTTTTGAAAAGTTTTGCAATCTTAAGATTCATGGATAGATAGAAAATTTGATGTGGGGAGAAAGTTTCTAAGAATTGACAAGTGGAAAGAATATTCAAAGACCTTAGAGACAGAGGCTTCTTATATCCATAGAATTTTTGTTTATCCCACTGAGAGACCAAAGGGTATATTGCAAATTTTGTGGCCTTCATAATCACAAAATCAACTTTGCCTGCATACTTTAAATATAACTGATATATATTAGCATACTTATATACATTTTTTATATGAATGTTAAAACCTGGTTTTATTTTTTATTAATTTTTATTGGATTTTACTGAAGAGGGAAATGGTAACCCACTCCAGTATTTCTGCCTAGAGAAATCCATGGACAAAGGAGCCTGGCAAGCTACAGTCCATGGAGTTGCAAAGAGTCAGACATGACTGAGGAAGTAAGCATGCATTGGATTTTAATTGCTTAACAATGTTGTGGTAGTCTCTGCTGTACAGCAAAGTGAATTGGTTATATATGCACATGTATCTACTCTTTTTTAGATTCCTTTACTATTTAGGTCACCGTAAAGCATAAGTTTCAAGTCCTATGCTCTAACTTTAGTGCTTATTTTCACCTCAGCATACTGTGGGAAAATCAGAGGGATGGAATTTTTTGTTCTTTAGGAGACTGTCATTTAGATGGTGTGATAGAAAATGACCAATACATCTATATAAATAAACACAACATGTGATAGAAATATTAAAAAATGAATATCAAAAATGAATAAATCAAAGGTTCAGTTCAGTTCAGTTGCTCAGTCATGTCCGACTCTTTGCGACCCCATGAACTGCAGCACACCAGGCCTCCCTGTCCATCACCAACACCCAGAGTCCAACCAAACCCATGTGCGTTGAGTCGGTGATGCCATCCAACCATCTCATCCTCTGTCATCCCCTTCTCCTCCTTCCCCCAATCCCTCCCAGCACCAGGGTTTTTTCCAGTGAGTCAGTTCTTTGCATCAGGTGGCCAAAGTATTGGAGTTTCAGCTTCAACATCAGTCCTTCCAATGAACACGCAGAACTGATGTCATTTAGGATGGACTGGTTGAATTTTCTAGCACTCCAAGGGACTCTCAAGAGTCTTCTCCAACGCCACAGTTAAAAGCATCAATTCTTCGGTGCACAGCTTTCTTTATAGTCCAACTCTCACATCCATACATGACACTGGAAAAACCATAGCCTTGACTAGACAGACCTTTGTTGACAAAGTAATGTCTCTGCTTTTGAATATGCTATCTAGGTTGGTCATAACTTTCCTTCCAAGGAGTAGGCGTCTTCTAATTTCATGGCTGCAGTCACCATCTGCAGTGATTTTGGAGCCCAGAAGAATAAAGTTAGCCACTGTTTCCACTATTTCTGCATCTATTTGCCATGAAGTGATGAGACTGGATGCCATGATCTTAGTTTTCTGAATGTTGAACTTGAAGCCACCTTTTTCACTCCCCTCTTTCACTTTCATCAAGAGGCTCTTTAGTTCCTCTTCACTTTCTGCCATAAGAGTGATGTTATCTGCATATCTGAGGTTATTGATAACTCTCCTGGCAATCTTGATTCCAGCTTTTGCTTCCTCCAGCCCAGCGTTTCTCATGATGTGCTCTGCATAGAAGTTAAATAAGCAGGGTGACAGTATACAGCCTTGAGATATTCCTTTCCCAATTTTGAAGCAGTCTGTTGTTCCATGTCCTGTTCTAACTGTTGCTTCCTGACATGCATACAGATTTCTCAAGAGGCAGGTCAGGTGGTCTGGTATTCCCATCTCTTTCAGAATTCTCCACAGTTTATTGTGATCCACACAGTCAAAGGCTTTGGCACAGTCACTAAAGCAGAAATAAGACGTTTTTTCTGTAACTCTCTTGCTTTTTTGAAGATCAAAGATTAGATTGAAGAAAATGTGAACAAAACTGTGGAGGTGAAAAACAGCTTCACAAATGTGTGAATGGGAAGGGAACTATGAGAGGAACCATGCAAACTGAAGTTGGTTAGGGCTGTTAATGGACATTTTAGTCTTCACTTGAGTGCTTAAAATGATTATTTGGCTAAAAAAAAGTCTCTCTATACCATATGTACAGCTATATATCTATTGAATCACTTAAAATTAATAAGTTACATGTACTGTTCAAGTTTGTATAGGATAATGGGCAATGAAATCTTATAATGATTATTTAATTATTTATTTATGTTGTAACGGAGAGGGTAAAGAGTCAAATGTTATAAACCTAAATTTGTCTATGTGTTAAAATGTCACAGAGGGCAAGAGAATGTAGAAAGGTTTCCAGAAACTGGATGAAAGAGCCTTGTTGCAGAGTTGCTCAGTTGTGTCTGACTCTTTGCAAACCCATGGACTGCAGCACTCCAGGCTTCCCTGTTATTCACCATCTCTCAGAACATGCTCAAACTCATGTCCATTGAGTCAGTGATGCCATTCAATCATCTTGTCCTCTGTGGTCCCCTTCATCTCCTGTCTTCAATCTTTCCCAGCAGCAGACTCTTTTCTAATGAGTCAGCTCTTCTTGTGAAGAGCATAGTACAGGTCATTGATTCCAGTACTTTATGGGAGTTTTATAATTTTTTATCCATTTATGCTTGCTCCTTGGAAGAAAAGTTATGACCAATTGTATAAACAGTATATTAAAAAGCAGAGACATTACTTTGCCAACAAAGGTCCATCTACTCAAAGTTATAGTTTTTCCAGTAGTCATGTATGAATGTGAGAGTTGGACTATAAAGAAAGCTGGGCACTGAAGAACTGATGCTTTTGAACTGTGGTATTGGAGAAGACTCCTGGAAGTCCCTTGGATGGCAAGGAGATCAAACCAGTCAATCCTAAAGGAAATCAGTTCTGAATGTTTGTTGGAAGGACTGATGCTGAAGCTGAAACTCCAGTACTTTGGCCATCTGATGTGAAGAACCAAATCACTGGAAAAGACCCTGATCCTGGGAAAGATTGGAAGCAGGAGGAGAAGGGGACAACAGAGGATGAGATGGTTAGATGGCATCACCGACTCAGTGGACATGAGTTTGAGTAGGCTCCAGGAGTTGGTGATGGACAGGGAAGCCTGGCATGCTGCGGTCCACGTAGTCGGAAAAAGTCAGAAAAAGTCAGACTGAGCGACTGAACTGAACTGAACTGATGTTTTCATTGCTTCTTGCTTCCTATTCTATTATACACAATATACTTCAAATGGCTCAGTCTCCTCTCTTTTCTGTTCAGTCTCCTGTTTGCCCCATGCTTTCCGTATGTGAATTAAGCATTATCACTTATTGTACATGTGCCTGATTCATGTTGCCAGTTTCTTCAAGATGCTTTCCAATGAGCTCAATCTTATGATATTTCATGTTCAAAAATACCATGCGGATTTGAACTTTAACGTGCACTTAAATGGTATATTAATTAAAGCAAAATTGTATAAACTAAGAAAGAATTTGGACTTGGCCACTGGAGCAGGATGGCTATAGTGCTAGGAACTAGCAGAGGAGGGTCAGTTTGGTAAGTAGCTTCATATCTAGTGAGCTCTATTCACTGTCTACATGACTAGCAACAAATGACCTACTGATATGAAAAAGTTTAGCAAAATTAAAATTGAGTCACATTGAGAAAAACATTGGTATTAATGAAATCTGTCATTAGGTATTAAAGCCTAGACAGTGCTCAATGACTTAAAAAAAAAAACAAAACTGGTACTTAAGACTGCATTGCTCAAATGGAGTCATATTAAATGGTCCAAGGCACGTGTCACGTTAGAACTAGGAAACATTTCAAAGGTAGAAGGGAATGGTGAAGGCTTCAGAATGATGCAAAATACAAATTAGCATAATATTGTGTAGCTATGAGCAAAGGTAAATTAATAGGAAATTCCCAAGTATTGGTCTGAAAGATTAGTCTTATTGTCTTGTAGACTTCAGTCTTATCTCCTATGTAAGTTAAGTCCTAGAATTGAAAGGAGAATGGAGTCTGTATATTGGAGATTTAACTCCAAAGGAGGGAAAGGATGCTTACAGAAATTGAGCATTATATCTCACCAGCACCTTTTCCTTCAGAAGAAAGCCATTTCTGCATTTTGTGTAAGATTAAAATTAAACTCAGTAGAATTAACATTGATCCTGGCTGCTGTGAATCAGCCAGTTATTGAGAGCAAAGTCTTTTTCAGAGATAGAGCTAATGTATAAAATATTGCTATGTATTTCCTCCAATTCACCCCCATTTCAGCACATTGCCTTCTTTCTACAATTACACCATCATACAGCCTTCATCTCAAAGTAGGGACTAAAATGCTTTTGTTTATTCACCTTAAGGTTTTGGTGGCAAAGCCAAAGCCTCCTTCCTGGAATCTCATCTTTACTTCCTTTTGTTTAAGAATGAGATTATTCCCAGAATTGTATCTCTTTATCTATTTCTCTCTTCAGTTTACAGCATTAAATAAAATAATAAAATCCCTGATGTGGTCCAGAACAGAGATTAGAGGAAATTAGTTTCTCTCAGTTAAAATATTGTTAGTAGTATTTTTCTTATATCTACTTCTATGTAAAGTTTATCTACACCATGCTTCCTTAGAAGGTGACTATTTTATGTAAATGTCTTTATTTTAGGAATATAAGCCACTTTATGGCGGATCGTAATTTATTTGTTTTTCCACCTTTTACCTAGCACAGTAATATGCACATAGAAGGCACTCAACAAATATTTACTGATTTAAAATTCTATTATCTGCATTTGCAAGAAGTTTGAACTTAACTCATATTTTGAGTCATAATTTATAACTCATGGCATGGTTTTGGTATATTTTCTGAAAATATTAATGCACTGTGCTAACATAAAAAGAGTAGCTAATAGAATTCTGCTTATCATTGAGATCTTTGTGTGGGACAGGAAGAATTAAGGTTATCATTGAAAGAAGATAGATTAAAATAAGATGCAAATCAAAAATAAAATATAGAATGCAAAAGGATCTTACAAAGTTTTGAACTATGTAAATAAAGCAGATTTTCTTGCTGGGCCTGTTACAGAAGATTTAGAACACCTTTCAAAGATAGAGAAGGAAAAGGATTACCATACTGTGATAATTATAATGAAACTCATTATTCTGGAAATGCTATAGGCCGATGATATAAACAAAGTTATATAGATAAATTAACTAATAGTAAATTCTTAATGAGTTGTTAAAGTAAATGAAAATACTCTGTTGGATAGCCTTGACTGTTCACACCATTTCTTTTTGCTACTGTTAGAGATAGGATGTTTGATTTAGGGGCAATTGATCTGACTTACTATACCATGTCATTTCTCCCCGAAATCTTAGGAATGCTGATATAACTTTGAAAATACAAAAACATCCACACATTTTTAATTTGGTGGCTAGTCTTTATGTGTAAAATCATGTATATGTTCCACTACTAAATATTTATAGAAAGTACATACACTCATTTCATAAAAAACATCTTAAGGGAGAGTAGAGGTAGAAGAAAATATTTAAAAATTATGCCTTTTCTTTTTAGTTTTAACTTTTGAGTTCATTGAAATGTGAAAAACCTATCATTCATATTTTTAGATTTCTATCAGATAGAAAACCATGATTATTAGAATTCATGAGCACCTGAAACCAAATCTGGAGCTCACTGTCCTCAAGGCAAAATATAATGTTTGCTGACTATTGTTAAATAATGGTACACCTTGAGAGTTTTAACTGTATTTTTTTCCATCTTTAAACTTTATTACCTGTATTTTTCTTCAGGGTAAAAAAAAATTATGGGTCAATTTTCACTGAAGTGGGCTGGATTTATGTATTCACCTCTCATCAGTGTCAAAGGAATTGTGCCCATCATTCCCTGGACAACAGGATGAAAACCTGTCTCTTATTGGACACTAGGGATATCAGCTGTACACACAAGATAAGTGTAAAGTTGAAAAGAGAAATACACTTAATAATCATCCAAGCCTGCATGTTTTAGCTATTTGAAACTTGCATAAAAATGTTCATGAAATTATTTCCTTCCTCATGCAAGAAAGCTAATATTACCATTTTTAAATCCAGTGAAATGTACTAGCAAAAAAAAATTGGCTTTGCAAAGACTGCTAATGCAAAACTTTTCAAGCTGTCCATCTTTTTATAATAAAAAGAAGCAAAGTTAATAAAATGACCTTTCTTTACCACTTACTTAAAATGAATTTTTATTTGTTCATGGTAAGAGAGAGTAGCTATTTCAGTGTGTTTTAATATTGGTCTAAGCTTTGAATGACAAAGATTTGTGTATTATGACTCATCTGGACATTGATAGGACTGAATTTTCTCAAATCAAATTTAACACCATGACTTCGAAAATATTAATTACTGAATCACATTGCTGCTCACAGATCTATTAAGATATTTTTAGAGACATTCCATCTAAGCATGGATTTAGCTGATTATATCCATCTAGAAAGCCTGTAGAGACTCATGGTAAATTGCAGGCATTTCTTTATATTTAAGTTTTTGCTTTACAAATTATAATGATTCTGACAATACCTACCTTATTAGCTTAAGAACTGCAAATAAACCTGTTTGCTTTTGAAAGTTTTAGTAGCTACACTTTTGAGCCGTTTACCTAACCACAGGAGCATTTGACTTCCTGTAAATAATAAACATTTGGACTACGGCTGAAATATTTTCTACTGGAAATAAGAGCAGTAGGATTGAAGTTGTTTAGGAAGCTGTGCTGAATACATTGTGAAATTTAATAGACAGATTTGTACTGAAGCTGTAGAACTTACAGGCTGGCAATTCAGAGTTAATTAAAGCACTTGGTTGAACCTTTTATTTATCTGTCTCAGGAGTATGTGTACATACATATACTGTTTTACACACACACAAGCATATGTAGACATATATATTCTAAATCCTGACTATTATATAATCCACTTTTTGCTCAAAGCAGTCCCCGCAGTTTATTTTTTATATATATATATATATGTGTGTGTGTGGGTGTGTGTCATTTGGAGGAATGAAGCATGATTATACTGCATTTAAAACAGTTGTTTTAGTCCTTGGTATAGTAATAAAATCTTATATGAAGCAACATTTACAAATATTCTGAATTCCTCAAATGAGTATATCACTGCCAGGTGCAGAAGTCTAAATCCTCAATTCTAGAAAATATTATCCAAGTAGTTGTTACTAAGTCAATTTAATATTTTATGAATATGTGTTTATAAAGCAAATTTGAGTTGTATATAGTATGCTTAGCTCAGTTGGTAAGGAATCTACTTATTATGCAGGACACTGCGGTTCAGTTCCTGGGTGAGAAAGATCCCCTGGAGAAGGAATTCGCAACCCATTCTAGTATTCTTGCCAGGAGAATCCCATGGACGGAGGAGCCTGGCAGGCTACAGTTGATGGGGTCGCAAGAGTCAGACACAACTTAGCAACTAGACAACCACCACTTTAAAACACAATTATATCTATGGCTACTATGTTAATTTATTGAGATCTTTATGGTAAATATAAACCCTTTCTCAGATTCTAAACCAATTTAAAACTTTCTATAATGTTATATTTGCTTAAGGTGCGAAGGTTAAGGACTTCCCTTGTGGCTCAGCTGGTAAAGAATCCGCCTACAACGAGGGAGACCTGGGTTCGATCCCTAGGTTGGAAAGATCCCCTGGAGAAGGGAAAGGCTACTCACTCCAGTATTCTGACCTGGAGAATTCCATGAACTCTATAGTTCATGGGGTCGCAAAGAGTCCTATATGACTGCGCAGTGTAGGTTAAAGAAGAATAACCTAAACATCATAAAATATTGGCAGTTTCAAATTTTGCTCTTTTCTTTTTTCATAAATACAAACATTGTTCAAATATACCTAGAAATATGATTCTTGAGCTATGTATTTTACTGTTAATGAAATAGTTTTGTTTTTTTTTTTTTCCTAAAAAATATTGTTTCATTGCCCGTCATTACATTTTTCCACCAGCATGTTACTGATCTAATTTGGGGATTACTGAAGGAAATGGCAATCCACTCCACTACTGTTGACTGGAAAATCTCATGGACAGAGGAGCCTGGTAGGCTACAGTCCATGTGGTCGCAAAGAGTCGGACACGACTGAGCGACTTCACTAAGCAGTATTAACTTATATTACTAATGCATAATATGTCTCTTTCATTTCAAAATGATTAGATTTAAAATTTTTTTATTTACTAAACATTATTTTAACCAAATGAATTAATACTTGGGGTGTAATAAAATGCAGATTTTTATCAGGAATGTGTTTAGCAGTCAGCCTGTGCTTTCTACTATGCTTTTTCTCACTTTCAATATTTTTATCTTGCTTCTGATGTTTTCCATATCTATATAGAGGGTTAATAATTAAATCATGCCATATTTTGAGAAGTATAGAATTTAAATATTCACGAAATAAAAACTTTGTACCTTTGCCTAGCATGGTACCATGGATATAGCTGGCACTCAATTCATATTTGTTGAAAAACTAATCAAATGTCTCAATTCTTTTTTGTTATTTGTGAATTGATACTGCAACAGAGGTTGAAGAATCCAGTCAAAGTGGTGCAGAGATATTGAGATAAGTAAACTATGGCCCCAGTTCTCAGAGAGAATATGTCTTCTAGGGATGAAAAATGTACTTAACTATTATATAAGGTAGAATGCAATAAATGCTTGAAAGATATAAAAAATGATATTGATTATATAGAGTTATATACTTTTAAAATGTGATCCTTAGGTAAATCAGATACAGAATTATTTTCAATTACTACTATATATTATGTCAGCTATTAGACAATGTAAAAATGTCTTAGAAAAAAAGGATCATGAATAGAATTTCATTGTCATGTGAATAGCAATTAATCAAACATATTTCTGGAGAGATTTTTCAAAGAAGCATAAACCTGTATACTCTGAAATGTCCTCATGCTCTTTACTTCTGTTCTATAGTATCAATTATTATTATTGATGAACTACCATTGTATTATCTGAACTTGAAATTATAACTTACTTTGAAATCTGGAAGTTTGCAACATCTCTTCTTACTGAGTTTTTGACAACTGCTGCTACCAAGCAGTTGCTGTATTACCAGTGTCATATAGCACACTTAAGAGTGGGCCTCAATAATTTGCTTATTGGCACCCCTGATCTTGGTAAGGATAGACCTTAGACTTTAATCATTCTTCAATTGAGGGAGCATAACTTCCTATGATGCTTTTTTCACGTGTTCTTTAACTGGACAATTGCAGCAAAATATAATTTCAACTATCCTTATTTCTGTGGCTATTTTTTAAATAGACAAGAAATGTCACATTTCATTTTATATCTACTAGGTTTCTTTTGTATTTGTTTATCCAGGTTTGTGAAATCTCTTCCCCATTTATCAAGAATATTATCTCTTCATTTCTAGTCATTTTTTTTGTTGTTATGATAAAGTAAGATTTGGATCAAATATAAGATAGTAGCAGTTTTTCAACTAGCAGTTAAACCTGCCAGTTGCTTAAGGGGAATACCTTAAAAAGTAACTTTTTCTCATAAAACTTTTATCTTAAACCATGCCCCTTCCTCAATGGCTTTTCCTGTTAACCAATACATTCTTGAAACCAAGATTAAGTGGAACTTGCCATGCATGGATCACTATGCATTATCAAAGGTTTCGTTTGCTAAGTTAGTGACAGGATATGTAGCCAAACACTAGAGCTACTAGTTATCATTCAGACAAAAGAGAACAACTTTTTTAGTTTGGATTTTAGCAGATTCCTAAAGTTTTCTGAATATTATATAGAATACCTAAGATCTGGATTAGCACTTTTAAAAAGCAAGTTTTGGCTGAGAAGAGGAAAGGCAACAGAAACAACAACAAATGGGGAAGGACAACAGGGGCGGGTATCGTGGCTGTGTTTCTGAAGAGGTTTTCAGAAGCATCATTAAAATGGAGACTACTTACAATGAATAATATATAACATAGTCAAAGCAAATGCTTGTTCAGGTATAGGATACTACAGATAGTATAGGCATAAATAGATAACACACCAATGAGTTTTCATTAACAATCTGCTTTAATCAAAATCATAATTTCCTTTAAAGTCAGTTCAGTTCAGTTCAGTCACTCAGTCGTGTCCGACTCTTTGCGACCCCATGAATCGCAGCACGCCAGGCCTCCCTGTCCATCACCAACTCCCGGAGTTCACTCAGACTCATGTCCGTTGAGTCAATGATGCCATCCGGCCATCTCATCCTGTGTCGTCCCTTTCTTCTCCTGCCCCCAATCCCCCCCAGCATCAGAGTCTTTTCCAATGAGTCAACTCTTCGCATGAGGTGGCCAAAGTACTGGAGTTTCAGCTTTAGCATCATTCCTTCCAAAGAAATCCCAGGGCTGATCTCCTTCAGAATGGACTGGTTGGATCTCCTTGCAGTCCAAGGGACTCTCAAGAGTCTTCTCCAACACCACACTTCAAAAGCATCAATTCTTCGGCGATCAGCCTTCTTCACAGTCCAACTCTCACATCCATACATGACCACAGGAAAAACCATAGCCTTGACTAGACGGACCTTAGTCGGCAAAGTAATGTCTCTGCTTTTGAAAATGCTATCTAGGTTGGACATAACTTTTCTTCCAAGGAGTAAGCGTCTTCTAATTTCATGGCTGCAGTCACCATCAGCAGTGATTTTGGAGCCCAAAAAAATAAAGTCTGGCACTGTTTCCACTGTTTCCCCATCTATTTCCCATGAAGTGATGGGACCAGATGCCATGATCTTCGTTTTCTGAATGTTGAGCTTTAAGCCAACTTTTTCACTCTCCTCTTTCACTTTCATCAAGAGGCCTTTTAGCTCCTCTTCACTTTCTGCCATAAGGGTGGTGTCATCTGCATATCTGAGGTTATTGATATTTCTCCCAGCAATCTTGATTCCAGCTTGTGTTTCTTCCAGTCCAGCGTTTCTCATGATGTACTCTGCATATAAGTTAAATAAGCAGGGTGACAATATACAGCCTTGACGCACTCCTTTTCCTATTTGGAACCAGTCTGTTGTTCCATGTCCAGTCCTAACTGTTGCTTCCTGACCTGCATACAGATTTCTCAAGAGGCAGGTTAGGTGGTCTGGTATTCCCATCTCTTTCAGAATTTTCCACAGTTTATTGTGATCCACACAGTCAAAGGCTTTGGCATAGTCGATAAAGCAGAAGTAGATGTTTTTCTGGAACTCTCTTGCTTTTTCCATGATCCAGCGGATGTTGGCAATTTGATCTCTGGTTCCTCTGCCTTTTCTAAAGCCAGCTTGAACATCAGGGAGTTCACGGTTCACGTATTGCTGAAGCCTGGCTTGGAGGATTTTGAGCATTACTTTACTAGCATGTGAGATGAGTGCAATTGTGCGGTAATTGGAGCATTCTTTTGCATTGCCTTTCTTTGGAATTGGAATGAAAACTGACCTTTTCCAGTCCTGTGGCCACTGCTGAGTTTTCCAAATTTGCTGGCATATTGAGTGCAGCACTTTCACAGCATCATCTTTCAGGATTTGAAACAGCTCAACTGGAATTCCATCACCTCCACTAGCTTTGTTCGTAGTGATGCTTTCTAAGGCCCACTTGACTTCACATTCCAAGATGTCTGGCTCTAGATTAGTGATCACATCATCATGATTATCTGGGTCGTGAAGATCTTTTTTATACAGTTCTTCTGTGTATTCTTGCCACCTCTTCTTAATATCTTCTGCTTCTGTTAGGTCCTTACCATTTCTGTCCTTTATCGAGCCCATCTTTGCATGAAATGTTCCCTTGGTATCTCTAAGAGATCTCTAGTCTTTCCCATTCTGTTGTTTTCCTCTATTTCTTTGCATTGATCGCTGAGGAAGGCTTTCTTATCTCTTCTTGCTATTCTTTGGAACTCTGCATTCAGATGCTTATATCTTTCCTTTTCTCCTTTGCTTTTCACTTCTCTTCTTTTCACAGCTATTTGTAAGGCCTTCTCAGACAGCCATTTTGCTTTTTTGTGTTTCTTTTCCATGGGGATGGTCTTGATCCCTGTCTCCTGTACAATGTCTCGAACCTCCGTCCATACTACAGATAGTGTAGGCATAAATAGATAACACACCAATGAGTCTTCATTAACAATCTGCTTTAATTAAAGACATAATTTCCTTTAAAGTCAAAGGACTCTTATTTGCATAATATATATTGTGAAAACAAAGCCAACAATTTTCAGAACATGGAACTACACTAAATTTAGAACTCAGACCACTAAGAATTGGAAATGAATCTTGATTTTCAGAGACAGAAAGTTTAACCTAAAATATTTACCCTTGATCTAGAAAGAAGACTGAGGAAATTGTTACCACACTCACCATTCTTGGGAAGGGGAATTAAATAGCTAGTACAGTCAGCCATCTGAATTTTGCAACCATGTACTTGTATGGTTTGTCAATTACAGGAAACTCCATGGATCCTCAGTTAATCTAATCTAATTTTCCTTAATACTCTGAGTTTTTTTCCTCATTATAATTGAATGAGATTTATTCATATACAGATTGTCTCTCCCTATTTTAACACTACTTACCGATGATTTTTTTTTTTTTCTTGCTTCACTACTCAGTATTATCAAGGAAGAACTCTTTCATTGTGATTTTTGTTCTCTGGCTTATTGTGATGTAGAAATCAACAGGTACATAGAGAGATGTACCTGAATCATATGTGTGTGTGTATGTGTGTAAAAAAAAAAAATATATATATATATATATACAATAATTGTTTTTACCAGATGGTTATGTTTTTCTGTGGGTAGCACATTGAGAAATGGTAAAGTTAAAAAGCCTTCAGGAAATTTAGAGAGTCTCTGTTGATGTATATGATAAAATGCTTAGAAGAAAGAAATAGGAGAATTGTAAAGGGTTGCTCAGTGAAATGCTTTGGAGTAGACCTAGAGTAGGGAAAATTTCAGGAATTAAAGAACAAATTATTTTAAAGTGTTACTTGGGTTCATTTCAGTTCAGTTCAGTCACTCAGTCATGTCCGACCCTTTGTGACCCCATGAATCGCAGCACGCCAGTCCTCCCTGTCCATCATCAACTCCCGGAGTTCACTCAGACTCACGTCCATCGAGTCAGTGATGCCATCCAGCCATCTCATCCTGTGTCGTCCCCTTCTCCTCCTGCCCCCAATCCCTCCCAGCATCAGGGTCTTTTCCAATGAGTCAACATTATTTGGGTAGAGTCCTTAAAAAAAAATAAAATTAAAATTAAAAAAATAAAAAATATAAACTAGCAATTTAGGAAAATGACCATTTTCATTTCAGTCCCAAAGAAAGGCAATGCCAAAGAATTTTCAAACTATCATACTGTTGCACTCATTTCACATACTAGCATGGTAATGCCCAAAATCTTTAAAGCTAGGCTTTCACAGTATGTGAACCGAGAACTTTGAGATGTTCAAGCTGGATTTAGAAAAGGCAGAGGAACCGTAGATCAAATTGCAAACATATGTTGGAGCATAGAAAAAGCAAGGGAAACACCTTCCTCTTACGTTTCATTGACTATGCAAAAGCCTTTGACTGTGTGGATCACAACAAACTATGGAAAATTCTTAAAGAGATGGAAATACCAGACCATGTTACCTGTCTCCTGAGAAATTTATATGCATGTCAAGAAGGAACAGGTTGAACTGGACATGGAACAATGGACTGGTTCAGAATCGGGAAGGCATTACATCAAGGCTATATATTGTCACCCTGCTTTTTAAACTTCTATGCAGAATAAATCATGTGAAATGCTGGGCTGGATAACTCACAATCTGGAATCAAGATTTACAGGAGGAATATAAACTTCAGATATGCAGATGATATCACTCTCATGGCAGAAAGTGAAGAGGAATTAAAGAGCCTCTTTATGAGGGGAAAGAGGGGAGTGCAAAAAGCTGGCTTAAAGCTCAGCATTCAAAAAACAAAAATCATGGTATCCGGTCCCATTACTTCATGGCAAATAGATGGGGAAAAAAATGGAAGCAATGACAGATTTTATTTTCTTGGGCTCCAAAGCCACTGTGGACAGTGACTGCAGCCATGAAATTATCCAGAGAGATGATATGGGGGGGTGGGGGAGGTGTGAGAGGGATTCAGGATTGGGAGCTCATATACACCCGTGGCGGATTCATGTCAATGTATGGCAAAATCAATATGGTATTGTAAAGTAAAATAAAGTAAAAATAAAATTAAAAAAAAAAAGATGCTGCCTCCTTGGAAGAAAACCTATGAAAAACCTAGACAGCATATTAAAAAGAAGAGATTTCACTTTGCTGACAAATGTCCATCTAGTCATAGCTATGGTTTTTCCAGTAGTCATGTATGGATATGAGAGTTGGACCATAAAGAAGGCTGAGTGCCAAAGAATTTATGCTTTTGAGTTGTGCTGCTGGAGAAGACTCTTAAGAGTCCCTTGGACTAAGGAGATCAAACCACTCAATTCTAAAGGAAATCAGCCCTGAATATTCACTGGAAGGACTGATGCTGAAGCTGAAATACTTCGGCCACTGAAATGAAGAGTCAGCTCATTGGAAAAGACCCTGATGCTGGAAAAAATTGAGGGCAGGAAGAGAAGGGGGCAGCAGAGGATGAGATGGTTGGATGGCATCTTTGACTCAATGGCCATAAGTTTGAGCAAACAGTGGTAGAGAGTGAAGGACAGGGAAGTCTGGCATGCTGCAGTTCCTGGGGTCACAAAGTGCTGAACAAGACTTAGCGACCGAACAGCAGTGTCTAGTTGTTAGACTATTTCCCAAAAAATGGAGTTTGTATTATGTTAACCAATGTTCCTAAACCTCCACTCATTGCTTCTAGCACTTCTCTTTAATGTTATTCATTCCACATGTAATAAATAATTACTATGTGCTGAGTGCCAAGGGCCACTCTTTACTTTGAGTAAACAAGATAAGCAAAGTTCTTAGTGCTTTGTGGACTAAATTCTCAGGAAAAATATATAACATTAGCAAACAAATACAATTGTGATAAATGTTATGAATTAAATAAGGTGCTGAGATAGAGAATAATAGGAGGATGCCTACTTCTCATAGGATTTTCACAAAATGTTTTTTTTTCCTGAAGGGATAATATTTAAAATTAAGACATAAAGGATAAGAAGCTAGTCATGAAAAGTATAGGAAGGAGAGTGTTCTAGGAAAAGGAAAGAGCTTACAAGGAACTGAGGCATGCAGTAACTGGTTTAGTTGGATTGGGTTCAAGGGACTGAATGAAATCCATATAGTAGGAGTATAATTAACCAAGTTGAGTAGCACAAGATAGTTTGATTGTGTATTTGAGGGCCATATTTTACTGAGTTTTTGTGTCTCATAATTAGGATTTGGACATAGTAAGGACCTTGGGAAGACATTACTTTGCCGACTAAGGTCTGTCTGGTCAAGGCTATGGTTTTTCCTGTGGTCATGTATGGATGTGAGAGTTGGACTGTGAAGAAGGCTGATCACTGAAGAATTGATGCTTTTGAACTGTGGTGTTGGAGAAGACTTGAGAGTCCCTTGGACTGCAAGGAGATCCAACCAGTCAATTCTGAAGGAGATCAGCCCTTGGATTTCTTTGGAAGGAATGATGCTAAAGCTGAAACTCCAGTACTTTGGCCACCTCATGCGAAGAGTTGACTCATTGGAAAAGACTCTGATGCTGGGAGGGATTGGGGGCAGGAGGGGAAGGGGACAACAGAGGATGAGATAGCTGGATGGCATCACGGACTCGATGGACGTGAGTCTGAGTGAACTCCGGGAGTTGGTAATGGACAGGGAGGCCTGGTGTGCTGCGATTCATGGGGTCGCAAAGAGTCAGACACGACTGAGCAACTAAACTGAAGGACCTTGGACAGCCATTATGGGATTTTAAAGCCAAAGAAAAACAATGATCAGAGTTACCTTTTGACAAATGTAAATATATCCTGTGAGAGCAAGGCAGAGACCAATAGGAAACCATTGATATTTCTGTTTGGAAGAGATGATTATAGATTATACTAGAAAAGTGAAGTGAAGTCAGAGAGAAGCAAACAGATTTGAAATAGATATAGAAAGTAGAATTGCCGAGATTTGCTGATGACTTAAAGTGTTTCAGAAAAAGGATAAAATAGAGATGAAATTCTAAATTTCTATGATTTGAAGAAGAGAACGATATCCTTTTAGAAGATAAGGAAGATGGAAGTTGGAGGACATGAGAAGCTTGGATCTCTATTACCTCTTCTCTATGCTTATGCATAGCTTATTTATGTAGGTCTTATTTTAAAAATAACTCAGTAAGTAGACTCCTTTCTTTTCATAGTCCAGGGTATGTTTAATCTGAAAATCTGTTGCCCTGACCTGACTTGGTACTTCGGCTATGGTTCTGATCAGAAATAAATATAGTAAGACTGTCATTTCCCTCAGAGAAGGCAATGGCACCCCACTCCAGTACTCTTGCCTGGAAACTCCCATGGAGGAGGAGCCTGGAAGGCTGCAGTCCATGGGGTCGCTGAGTCAGACACGACTGAGCGACTTCACTTTGACTTTTCACTTTCATGCATTGGAGAAGGAAATGGCAACCCACTCCAGTGTTCTTGCCTGGAGAATCCCAGGGACGGGGGAGCCTGTTGGGCTGCCNCATGGATGGAGGAGCCTGGTGGGCTGCAGTCCATGGGGTCGCTAAGAGTCAGACACGACTGAGCAACTTCACTTTCACTTTAAACTTTCGTGCATTGGAGAAGGAACTGGCAACCCACTCCAGTGTTCTTGCCTGGAGAATTCCAGGGACGGGGGAGCCTGGTGGTCTGCCGTCAATGGGGTCGCACAGAGCCGGACACGACTGAAGCGACTTGGCAGCAGCAGCAGCAGCAGTCATTTCCCTCATTCTAGATAGAATGCTTAATACAGCATAAAAGTCATCACACAATAGACTTTTACTATAGTCTTAATTAAAATATTTTTTATCATTCATGTTTTCAATAATATTATTTTAGTGATTAAATGCGGAGAAGGCAATGGCACCCCACTCCAGTACTCTTGCCTGGAAACTCCCATGGAGGAGGAGCCTGGAAGGCTGCAGTCCATGGGGTCGCTGAGTCAGACACGACTGAGCGACTTCACTTTGACTTTTCACTTTCATGCATTGGAGAAGGAAATGGCAACCCACTCCAGTGTTCTTGCCTGGAGAATCCCAGGGATGGCGGAGCCCAATGGGCTGCCATCTGTGGGGTCGCACAGAGTCGGACACGACTGAAGCGACTTAGCAGCAGCAGTGATTAAATGTATTTTCCCAACTGCAATATTTATTCCTATTAAAATTCATCTATTCCAATTTGACCCATTGCTCCATCTGTCTGTAATCTTTTAAATTTGTCTGATCTTAAGTGATTTTGTTCTTTTACCACCTTATTTGAAAATTTGATAAGAATTTTCCTTATAGTTTTAGTCACATCANATTAAATGTATTTTCCCAACTGCAATATTTATTCCTATTAAAATTCATCTATTCCAATTTGACCCATTGCTCCATCTGTCTGTAATCTTTTAAATTTGTCTGATCTTAAGTGATTTTGTTCTTTTACCACCTTATTTGAAAATTTGATAAGAATTTTCCTTATAGTTTTAGTCACATCATTCAGATAAATATTGATCAGCGTAGGGCTAAGAATATGTCCATGTATATGACATTAGAGAGTTCCCTTCATTTTATTAATCCACACTCTTTTCCATATGATAACCCGACATCTCTGATCTGTACCTAATCATATTATCTTTCGATAAAGTAGTGAAAGTATTTATCAAAAGTTGTTGAAATTCAGGTCTGTCTTATAAAGGGTATTTGAACCTGATCCTGACTCTGTTAAAAATAAAATTATACCTGATATAATTAGTTTGTTTTCAACATATACTGCTCCTTGGTGATTATTTCTTTTCTAAATGCTACCAAAAATCCTTAAAATATTTCCCTAAGTTATTGAAGACCAGTGTAAGGTTAAGGCACTTTAGCTAATAGAATATCTTTTCCATTATTGAAAACAAGATACTTATTAGATTATCTCCAGTGTTATCATGACTTGCTTTCTCTGTGATTTTGAAGATCAATCAATAAATGGGTACATCCTTCCTTTTTTTAATTGTAGTATATAAAACAAAACTCCAATTTTCTTTATATTAACAGCTTAGTTCATTTGAAGTTTTAGACTCTGATCATCTTTCTATAGATTTGTTAGTAGAAAAAGAATTGTTGAATGTACCATTTCATTCTACTTTTATTATTTTCTTATAAGGAGAATGTAAGTGTGAGATCATAAAGAAAGAAACAGTCCATTTCTATCACTGAATTAGAATTTGAATTGATTTTTAACATATGATGAATTACATGGTTAAGAGGGAGAGACAGAATGTGGTTACCAAAATAGAGCAAAATTCATAGAAGTAAAAGGATACAAGAATGATAATATGTCATGAAGAAGATTGATGGACAAATTTGAGATTGAAAAAGCCTTTGAAATTGGTTGTTAAGATTTGGTTGCAAAACAGTAGTCTACATTTTTCTGTCATACTTTGTTTAGTGGAGAGAATTGAGCCCAAATGAAAATAGAAACAGCATTACTTAAAATATTGCCATTCTTTGATAATGTGTTACTGTGTATTACTATAATTATTCTTGATAACCTTAAGAAAAATTTCTAAATATAGAGAGAATAGGTGAGCTCAAAAGTAGCTATCTGTCTTTCTAGCAAAAAGTAGTATTTTTGTCATGTAAGAAACTAAAGTAGTGTTGAGTAAAAGTTATTAGGGAAGGATTTTTTAGAGCAGAATAAAAATTGAGATTCATTCCAGGACCAAATAATACAGAGTACCTAACACAAACATTAAAAAAAAAATTCCTTGCATAATGAGTCACTACATAGAGACTGTGCTTTCAAAAAATAATTTAGAGGACATATAAAATTTTAAAGATAAAAAGAAATTCAAGGATATTTAATTAAATATGTCTATTATATAGTACAGAAATTTGTTTATAAAATTGTGAATACAGGGGACTAGAACACATATCCAAGTGTTCTTTCTAAATTGTAGAGTAAAAAAGAGGTTTTGACAACTGTACAGTTAAGGCAAGGGGCCTATGAAAAAAAAATCTGTTTAAAAATTCTATCACCTATCATATATTAGAGGATTTTTGTGAGTTTTCTCCCCTTGGATGAAGGTACTACTATTCCCAAGAACTAGAAATAAGTACTAAAAGGTTTAGAGGAAAGATATGACATCAAAACTCTTGAGCATGTTGTGTCTGTGAGATTTCCTAGGGCAAAAGAGCTCAGTTAATAATGGTTATGAGTGTTAACATAAATTAATATCTATTAAGAGTGTAAAATAATGGCAAATATGATGAACACTATACAAGTATTCAATAAACAAATATACAGAACCAAATTTCAGAGAAGAGATCTACCTGAGGACACACACATATACATATATATGTGTGTGTGTAAATATATATATTTACAAATTCACAAATATATTTACAAATTACAAATATATTTATGATTCACAAATATATATACACACACACACACACACATATAAATATATATGTCTAATCAAAATTTAGACCAGTGAATCATCAAAATTTAGACCGGTGTTTCTCATCAAGGAAAGCTTATTATCCTGGGAAGGTTTTTTCTAATAGAAGCATATGTCCCTTCCTAATATTCNTATTTACAAATTCACAAATATATTTACAAATTACAAATATATTTATGATTCACAAATATATATACACACACACACACACACATATAAATATATATGTCTAATCAAAATTTAGACCAGTGAATCATCAAAATTTAGACCGGTGTTTCTCATCAAGGAAAGCTTATTATCCTGGGAAGGTTTTTTCTAATAGAAGCATATGTCCCTTCCTAATATTCTGATTTTTTTTTTTTCTTTTCTGTAGCAATGTGTTAGTTGCCTACGAATGTCTGTCCTTCTCTTCTTTTTTGGTAACAGACCTGCCATTTTACTCCAGGAAGTAAAGTCCATAGCACAAAAGCTGCATTTCTTGCCCTCTCAGTTTCAGTTGTGGGAAGTCAATGAGATGTGAACAGAAATTACTGGAAGGGCCTCTAGGAAAGTTCCTCAAGACAACATGGCCTGTGCCCTTTTTTCATTTTATCCTTTGCTCCATCTTGCTGACTGAAATATAGATATGATATTTGATGCTCAAGTAGTTATCTGTACCAATCCTGAATGGACTGTGAAGAAAGAAAGAACACAGTATCAATTATTAAATCATTCCCAACCAGTTTACAGTGATTGTATAGTTTACATCTGAGAGTGCCTCTGCTCTCCACAGAGCTCCTTATCAGTATGCTACTTATTATCCTCTCCACACATACTTTTAAGGCTTTTGATAATTCTGGCCCCAGTTATTTCTTCCTGTTTTACTGTCTTTTAGTGTTCTGTGAAATAATTTTGTCCCTTATTTCTTAGCATCTTCCTTCAGGCTCTCTGAAGGAAAGCTTCTTGCTTCTTTTGTTTATTCTTATTTCTTCTCCCTTCGAATTCCTTTGTCATGTCACCCTCCTGACAGATCCCTTTTCCCTTCCCCTCAATCTCTGTTAGAACATTGTCTTAAGTATATCATCAGCTCTTAATAGGAGGGCTGTTTATCAGAATCATACATAATGGAATTCTTTTCATCTTTTCTAAACTCTGCCTACCTCACAGGTTTTGATGTTGTTTTTTAAAATAAAAGTCAATCATGATAATGTATTATAATACATGTGAGAGTTCTTTGAGAACTCTAAAACATATATGAGATTTTATCATTGTTGTCATTGCTTTTATTTTGTTTTCACAGAGTATATATTCTCCTGTTGATTTAAAATATTCTACTGAACAGAGAAAACATGTTTCTTCTATTTTATATGAATTAAAAACAAGAAAACCAAGATATCTCATTCAAAAAGGTTAGTTAT